>JAFLJL010013809.1:0-63843 GCA_018398815.1 Conus ventricosus | reverse complement strand
CCTTTGGGGTTTTCTGAGGTCTTTTCCTGGCCTTTGGTAAGGGGGCCCCCCGTTTTTTTGTGACCCCTTTCCTTGATCATGAGGCCGTCACCCCGGGCCTTTGGTAATGATCGTATCCCTGTGACCTTTTGGGTTTATTGAGGTCGTCATCCCTGTGACCTTTGATTTGAGGCCGTCATCCTTTGACCTTTGATCATGAGATCGCCATCCCTGTGACCTTTGGAAATTTGAGGTCGTCATCCCTGCGCCCTTTTGGTTGTGAGTCGATATCCCTGTGACCTTTGGTCATTGAGGTCGCCATCCCTGTGACCTTTGGTCATGAGGTCGCCATCCCTTTGACCTTTGGTTATGAGGTCGATATCCTTGTGACATTTGGTCATGAGGTCCCCATCCCTTTTGATCTTGGTTACGAGGTCGCCATCCTGTGACCTTTGGTCATGAGGTCGCCATCCCTTTTGATCTTTGGTTACGAGGTCGCCATCCCTGTGACCTTTGGTCATGAGGTCGCCATCCTTTTTATCTTTGCTTATGAGGTCGGCCATCCTCTGCCTTTGGTCATGGGGGCGCCATCCCTTTGACCTTTGGTTTATGATGTTGTTATCCCTGTGGCTTTTGGTCATCACATTTGTGAAGGAGTTTGCCTGACATTACGTAATTCAGCTTTACCTGATCGGGGCATACTACCGCTTCCCCATTACCTGATCGGCATCACTACCGCTTCCACCATTCCCTGACCTAGATCCTACCACTTCCACCATTCCCTGACCTAGCATCACTCCCGTTTCCACCGTTACCTGACCTAGCATACTAACATGTCCCCATTCCCTGACCTAGCATCACTACCGCTTCCCCCCGTTACCTGCCCTAGCATCACTACCACCTCCACCATTACCTGACCTAGCATCACTACCACCTCCACCTTACCTGACTTCCCACACTAACCCTTCCACCGTTACCTGAGGAACTATCATTCCCTCTCCCCGTTACCTGACCTAGCACCCACTACCCCCCCCCCCCGCCCTTACCTGACCTAGCATCACTAACTGTCCCCATTACCTGACTTACCATCACTACCCCCCCCCCCCACCGTTACCTGACCTAGCATCATACCCTCCCCCCACACCGTTACCTGACCTAGCATCACTCCCCCTCCCCCCACCTTTTACCGACCTAGCATCACTAACATGTCACCATTACCTGATTCCTACACCTCCCCCCCCCCCCCCCCCCCACGTTACCTGACCTAGCATCACTACACCTCACCCCCCCCCCACCGTTTACTGCCCTTGGGCATCATCAAATGTCCACCATTACCTGATTACCATTTACTCCCCCTCCCCCCCCCCCCACCGTTACCTGACTTATCATCACTCCTCCTCCCCCCCCCCCACCGTTACCTGACTTATCATCACTACCTCCCCCACCTCACTGATTTACCATCACCAACACATCCACCATTACCTGACTTATCATCACCAACAATCCCCCATCACCTGATTACCACCCAACACACCCACCATTACCTGACTTATCATCACCAACACATCCACCTTTTACCTGATTTTCATCACTACCCCCTCCACCATTACCTGACTTATCATCACTACCTCCTTCCCATTCCCTGACTTATCATCACTCCCTTCCTCCACCATTACCTGACTTATCATCATTAACACATCCACCATTACCTGATTTCCATCACTACCCCCTCCACCGTTACCTGACTTATCATTACTAAAATGTCCACCATTACTTGACTTACCATCACTACCTCTCCCCCCTTTTAAACTGACCTAGTATCAGTACCAAATCTACCTTTACCACACACAACATTACGATAAGAACATAGAACGGATCCCTATCACCTGAAAGAAATAGCAGGGAAATTGCCTGTCACCTGATAGAAGATAGGAGGATTGCCTGTCACCTGATAATAACATAGAACGGATCGCCTATCACCTGATAAGAAGATAGGACGGATTGCTGTCACCTGATAATAACATAGAACGGATCGCCTATCACCTGATAAGAAGATAGGACGGATCGCCTATCACCTGATAATAACATAGAACGGATTCGCCTATCACCTGATAAGAAGATAGGACGGATCGCCTATCACCTGATAATAACATAGAACGGTTTGCCTATCCCCTGATAAGAGATAGGAGGATTCCCTATCACCTGATAATAACATAGAACGGATTGCCTATCACCTGAAAAGGGAAGTTTGGACGGATTGCCTGTCACCTGATAATAACATAGAACGGATCGCCTATCACCTGATAAAAAGTTTAGGACGGATCGCCTATCCCCTTTGATTAAAAAGATAGGACGGATCGCCTATCACCTGATAAGAAGATGGGAAACGGATTGCCTGTACCTGATAAGAAGATAGGACGGATTGCCTGTCACCTGATAAGAAGATAGGACGGATCGCCTATCACCTGATAAAAAACCTAGGATAGATTGCCTGTCACCTGACAGGGACAGAGGATAGATTGTCACTTACCTGATGGGAACATGGCATAGTTTTTCCACTTACCTGATGGGAACATAGGATAGATTGTCACTTATAGAAACATAGGATAATTGCCACTCACCTGAGGGGAAAACATAGGATAGATTGCCACTTACCTGATGGGGGACATAGGAATAGATTTCCACTTACCTGATAGGAACGTAAGATAGATTTCCATTTCCCTGTGTCACGAGTTTGTCACGGGGCCCTACGACGTTTGCCCCAAACTAGGGTGGCGGAATTATTCATTTGTTTATTGTCGTTGCTTTTGTCGTGTATCCGTCCCTTAATGTGGCTTGTGGTGCGGTTGCACCTTGGTGTAGTTCAGCTCAACTTCGGTTTGCTTTCTTTTCTCTCTCTCTCTTAATTCCACTGCCCGTGCTATTTATCCTGTAGGTTCACGGGTGGCTGGTACCTTTCTCTCGATTTTGCTGTCTATGGGCCTCTCGCCTGTCTTTTTACCTGTCGCAGTGCTTCGTTTTTTTTTAGTTTGAAGTATGCTCACTCTGTGACGCAGCAGGCATGTTGGCCGCCATCGCTGAGGGAGGTTAGCTTTCACTCGAGCGGAAGATGTCTCTGGGAGCGCCTGCTCCGGTCTTGGTTCTTCACCGTATCATCGAGGGTACAGTCGGTAATCTTCAGTTCCTACGTCGGCCTGTGGGAGAGGGACATCACTTCTTCTTTCTCCGCCCTGTGCCTCTGTCCTCTCGACTGGACAGAGGGCAGAGAGAGTCGTTTGACCCGCCTCTTCTGGGTCACCCACGGGTAGCTGGTAAGCATCAGTTTCGTGGTTTGTTTGTTTTGTTTGTTGTTGTTAGCCGGCTTAGTCTTCTCTTTTGCGCAATTTTCTTTTGTTTTCGAAATTGTAAGGGGAAATATTGTGTGAGACCTTTTCTCTGGTTATTCAATCTTTAACCTGGCCATTCTAAATTATTTCCAAAAATTCTTTCCCTGTTTATGCATCTGGTGATGCGGTAGTCGGTGGGATGGGAAAAACCCTGGTGATTCAGGGTTGGAACTTGCTTGGTCTCGCTCGTCCGCCCCTGTCACATTCGCCGGACTCTTATTTTTTCGGCCACCGTCGTTTGTGTGTGAAAGGGAGAACGAGTTTTATGTTCGCGAGTGTCGTACGCATGATTTGTCGTTCGGATGCGTGGTTGGAGATTGTGTTATTTTGAAATGTGGCTATAAAATGTGACAATTATGCCATTGAATTATTATTTGCAAATGGGTGGCAGTTATTAAGCGATGGTCGCTGTGTTGGTTTATTTCCTAAGAAAGGAAATTTTTAAAACGTGATTTGAGAGAAGGGTGAAGAAATCATATTGTTTATAGCCTGTGATTTAATGCAGTCCCTTCCCTGCTTCATGTAGAAACTTTAACGATTTGATGGGTTTTACTGTGTTATGCTCAGGTCTGTGTTGAGCTGGGGCTGTTGGTGCGTTTGATAGACTTCCCCTCGCCCATCAGGCGAGTGGCTGTTAAGATTTAGCAGCATGGGTCAGTCTGTACTGACGGCGGGTTCCAGTACCCTTCCTTCTTTCTTCCTTCTTCCTTCTTCCTTCCTCCTTCCTTCTTCCTTCCCTCCCTTTCTTTCTCCTCCCAGCTACGTTTCCCCCCCCCCCCCGGGGCTTCACCCGGAGTACGGACTGGATGGTGCCACGTGCGGGTTGAGGCCACGCTCTGGCTGAGACCACGGACTGGATGGTGCCACGTGCTGGTTGAGGCCACGCTCTGGCTGGGCCCGCGGACTGGATGGTGCCACGCGCTGGTCGAGGCCCGTTCTGGTCGGGACCCGGGACTGGTAGAGGAGCCCGCCGTCTTGACTGGCGGCCCTGACCCCCGTCCAGGACCTCCATAACAGCGCCACGTTTCCCGCCCCCCCCCCCCCCCCCCTCCGGGACGCGCTCTTCACTGCCTGTTTGTGAGTCGAGGGTGTCGGCTTTGAGCGACTCCCTGCGAGAACGACCCGGTTCGGAGCACCTAGTGCGACAGGGTGCCCCAGTAGACTTGACAGAGGCGGGGGTGTGGACGCACTCCATGGTGTTAGAAGGGATCGAGGGCTGGAAATGTTTCTTATAATTGTGTATTGTTATATGTGCTGGAATGCTGTAATTGTGATGTGTACG
This sequence comes from Conus ventricosus, assembly GCA_018398815.1. Taxonomy (NCBI): domain Eukaryota; kingdom Metazoa; phylum Mollusca; class Gastropoda; order Neogastropoda; family Conidae; genus Conus; species Conus ventricosus. The sequence continues at coordinate 59,196 of JAFLJL010013809.1, read as the reverse complement.
TCGTATGGTGAAATGTTTATTTATAATCGTGCATGTTGTGGGTGTTGGAGTGTTGATTGTAAATTGTGCATGTTGTGGCGTTGGAGTGCTTGATTGTGATTGTGCATGTTGTGTGTGTTGGAATGCTTATTTTGCTGGTGTGAATAAATGGGGTGTTGTATCGTAATCTTTATTGTGTGGTCTCTTGGGGGGCGTGTGAGGTCAGTCACTCCCTTCACTCCCACCTAGACCAAATCCTGTCAGGCAGACCTCCAGGGGTCGGTCGTGACAATTGTGGGGGCTCGTCCGGGATGTGAAGGGCTCTGACTGTCTCTCTCGTTTCGCGGAGTACCTTTTTTAGGTTTGTCTTTTTTGTATTCATTTAGTTGGTTTGTCGTGTTGTTTGTGGGGGTTTGGTGGCTGGGTGACTCTAGAGTGAAGGGAGTTTTTTGGGGGTGGCCTGAGGAACATCCGGCGTGACTCGGGGTCGAGGTGAGACCGAGGGGAGTCGCCCGCGTCCAGACCTCCTTCCCCCGGGTACTCACGCAGGTACGACCGTAAGTCTTGCTGTTCTGTTGCCGCTCAGTCTGCCATTCCTGTTTTGTAGTTAGCCAGTTTTTTTTTGTTTTTTTTACCGGGTTATTGAATACAGGGGGTTGTATCGGACGTTAGTGTCATTTTTTTTTTTCTCTCTCCGGATTCCGTCTGCCTGTTTTTTTTTCCCGGCCACCCCCACCCCCACTGTTGCTCGGCTGTGGAGCGCGGTGTTGCCAGAGTGGGGCAGCCGGACATAGTTTTTGTTTTGTTTTTTTTTTTCGGTGACCCCCACCGCACTTTTGCTCGGTTGTAGAGCGCGGTGTTGCCAGAGTGGGAGCACCCGGGAAACCCTGTCCGCACACACGCACACACACACATACACACATATACACACACCCCTAAAAATTTTGTTTTTCAAGTGGAATTGTCTTTCCCTGTATTTGATAACTGTAGGATATAGTTGTCATGGCAACGCCCGGTGCTGGTAGTATGGCTACTCGGCGTCAAAGAAAAAGGGGTCTTCTAAATGTAACCCCCATATTAGTACCAGCACATGACTACGGGATTTTCCCTTATTCCGTGCTGTAGCCGATAGTCCAGCGAGTACTTTCACTTCTTCTTCGCTAGGGGTTTTCCTGCTGAGACCCCAACTGGCACTTCCGCTCGGAAGCGTCAGAGTATAGCGAACCCAACTGTGGGCTTCAGTTGAGTCGCAGAACCAAGGCCTCCTATTCTCCATGTTTCCCCCCTCGTAAGGAGTATGCCCCGGGGGACTTTCCTCATGGGAAGGTCGAGACCCAGGGGACGGTCAGAGGGGTCATCCCCGTGTCGGGAGTGGTAAACCTTCCCAGGACATCACCTCGTCCTGATGTTTCTAGAGCACAGCGACGGGGGGATGCTCCGGGCAGGAAGCCCTCCGTAGGGAAGAGTTAGACGGGGATGGAGGCTCTGCGCAGAGAGGAGGCTACTAGGCAGGAAGCTCTGCGTAGGGAAGAGCGCAGGGAGGAGACTGCTAGACAGGAGGCTCAGCGTAGGGAAGAGGCTGCCCTCCGTAGGGAAGAACTAGACGGATGGAGGCTCTGCGTGGGGAGGAGATGGAACAACTTTTTTCGCGGTCTCCCGCATCTGTAAGTCAGGGGGTTAATCACCAGGCAGGTGATAGAGTTAGAGGCCCAAAGTTAAAGCTTCCCGAGTTCAGACCTAGTGAGGACATTGATATGTTCCTGGAACATTTTGACAAGGTTGCTAGTTCATATCAATTGTCTGAGGAACAGAAGGCTATGCACCTTTTTCTGGATTATCTGTGCTGCAAGGGGGTGTGTGCTCACTCTAAATGAGGTGCGTCTTATGCAGACATGCAGTTGGCTCTGCGTAAGCGTTTTCACCCTTACCCCCGAGACGTACAGCGGAAGTTCAGGTCCATGAAGAAGAATAATGACGAGACCTTCGTGCAGTTTGGTGATAGGCTGCGCAAAAAGCTAGGGTACTGGCGTCAGTTGGCTAAGTTGGAGCTGGAGGGGTCTGATCCTCATTGAACAGCTCACCAACACTGGTCCCAGAGTTGAGGTCCCGGATAGGCGAGACAGCACCTCAGGATTTCGCGGCTGCGATTCACAACCGCTGAGGTGTTTGCTGAAGCTCGCAGGGGTTTTGGGGGATCGCCCAGATACGGAGGGAAGCCCTCCACAGGATTTAGTGGCAATAAGGCGGCCACAACTGCTAGCGGGGTTAAAAAGGCAGGCAGTTCATCGGGGATTTCAGCATCCCCATTTTGTTTTCTTTGTGGTCGTCCGGCCACATTAGGAAAGATTGCCCTAAAGCCGCTGGTGTCATGGGGGTAGTCCTTTCCAGCATCCTCGCGCCTCGGCTAAACGTGGGGTCCATCCAAGCTTCTGGCGGACCCGAGTGTCCAGTGTTTTTTTCTGTTGTTGGGTTTATCCCTTTGGGCGACACCATCAGGGATTCGGGAGCATCAACACTCTGTGGATAAGGATTTAGTTTCCCCCAGGCCCGGCGGGGCGCCAGTTACGATGTGTGCGGGTTGGAGGCTGGTTTTACCTCCCCCGTCCTTCAGTACTCGTTTCTATCTCCACCCCCACTTTTGTGGCGAAGTATGGGCCATCGCGGTGGAGCGACCTCTGTATTCCCTTGCATAGGGAATACTATCACCCTTCGCAGACGGACGCAGTCAGTCCCGTGTCTACGGATTTTCCCGTCAGGCGTGTGGGGAGTCACCACGCGCGCCAAAGCTAAGAAGAACAGGAAAAGGAATTGCGTCCCGTTCTTCAGCCGATCTCTGACGAGGTTCTGGCAAGGGCCCATCCTGCTAGCATTAAACCGTCTTCAGGCCAGGGACTTGGATGTCCAACGCCTACGACAACTTTTGGATCGTCCCCCTCAGTCGGGGCCCCACACGCCAAGGTGAGCTTTAAGCTCCACAAGGGATCCTCTTTAGGGTTTTTCACTCAAGCAGATCGTGTGGCCAAGCAGCTTGTCGTTCCCCGAAGCTTGAGAGAATCTGTTCTCCGGCAGGCCCCTGATTCACCTATGGCAGGTCATATGGGCTCAAAGCGGACTCTCGAGCGGGTAAGACAAGACTTCCTTTGGCAGGGAAAGAACTCACAGTTAGGCATACTGCCGCAGTTGCGATGTTTTGCCAACGGACAACGCCTAAGGGTCGCTTGAAGCGTGTTCCCTAGGGAGTGCCCCGGGTTGGGGAGGCATTCAGCAAGGTTGGGGTCGACCTGGTGAGACCCATTAATCCTCCATCCGATCGCGGTCACCGCTACACTTCGGTAGTGGTAGAATCTGCGAGTCGATACCCAGAGGCTTCCCGCTTTTGGACTATCGATGCCCCTACGTTGCTGAATCTCTCAAGCAGATTGGACACGCACTGGCGTGCCCCAAAAAGAAGGGACGGCCGGAAGTTTGTACTGGAGAGCGATCATCATCCCCCTCCAGTGCTTGGACCGGATCCGGCCAGTCAGTCGCGATCAGAGTTAAAGGCAGTGGAACTGCAGAGTCATGCGTTCACTTTCCGTCATATCAAGGGGTTTCCCGTATACGGGTGCTGACTATCTTAGCCGAGCTCCGTAGTCAGCACATTGGAAATCGGTCAGAGGGACACTTCCCCTCAACCAGGGTTATATCCCCTTTTGGTCTCTGTATTAGGTGTAGTGACAGTTTTCACTTCAGTGATGTTAACGGGAGCGAATCACCAGTGGTTCGGATTGTTACTTTCATGGTTGGAAGGTTCGCTTAGTTGTTTGATAAATGTAGTATTATGTATTTTTTCGGGGTGATTCTATCGTAGAATGTTTGTATTGGATTCCTCGTACTCTGTCGAGCACAGAGAGTTGGGTTCGGGCCCATTGTGAATTGCACATGCGTCAAGGTTCAAAGGAGCATGTATCTCAAGAAACAGATGCTTTTAGAAGGGGGGTTTGTCACGATTTTGTCACGAGGCCCACGACGTTGACCCATCTAGGGTGGGGAATTATTCATTTGTTTATTGTCGTTGCTGTTTCGTGTATCCGTCCCTTAATGTGGCTTGTGGTGCGGTTGCACCTTGGTGTAGTTCAGCTCAACTTCGGTTTGCTTTCTCTCTCTCTCTCTCTTATTCCACTGCCCGTGCTATTATCCTGTAGGTTCACGGTGGCTGGTACCTTTCTCTCGAACTTGCTGTCTATCGGCCCTTCGCCTGTCTTTTTACCTGTCGCCGTGTCTTCGTTTCTTTTAGTTTGAAGTATGCTCACTCTGTGACGCAGCATGGCCTGTTGGCCGCCATCGCTGAGGGAGGTTAGCTCTTCACCGAGCGGAAGATGTCTCTGGGAGCGCCTGCTCCGGTCTTGGTTCTTCACCGTATCATCGAGGGTTCCGTCCCGGGATCTTCAGTTCCTATAGTCGGCCTGTAGGAGAGGGCAAACACTTCTTTTTTTCCCGCACCTGTGCCTCTGTCCTCTCGACTGGACAGAGGGCAGAGAGAGTCGTTTGACCCCTCTTCTGGGTCACCCACGGGTAGCTGGTAAGCATCAGTTTTTGTGTTTGTTTGTTTTGGTTTGTTGTTGTTAGCCGGCTATAGTCTTCTCTTTTGCGCAATTTTCTTTTGTTTTCGAAATTGTAAGAGAAATATTGTGGGACCTTTTCTCTGGTTAATTCAATCTTTAACCTGGCCATTCTAAATTATTTCCAAAAAATTCTTTCTCCTGTTTATGCAACTGGTGTGCGGTAGTCGGTGGGGATGGGAAGAACCTGGTGATTAGGTTGGAACTTGCTTGGTCTCGCTCGTCCGCCCCCGTCACATTCGCCGGACTCTTAAATTCTTCGGCCACCGTCGTTTGTGTGTGCAAGGAGAACGAGTTTTTTTGTTCGCGAGTGTGCGTACGCTGATTTGTCGTTCGGAGCGTGGTTGGAGATTTGTGTTATTTTTTAAATGTGGCTTAAAAATGTGACAATTATGCCATTGAATTAAATTTTTTGCAAATGTTGGTGGCAGTTATTAAGCGATGTTCCCCTGTGTTGGTTTATTTCCTAAGAAAGGAAATTGTTAAAAAGTGAGTGAGAGAAGGGTGAAGGGTAATTCATATTTGTTTTATAGCCTGTTGAAATTTTAATGCAGTCCCTTACCTGCTTCATGTGAGAAGACTTTAACGATTTATCGGTTTTCTGTGTTATGCTCAGGTCTGTGTTGAGCTGGGGGTGTTGGTGCGTTTGATAGACTCCCCTCGCCCATCATGGCGGTGGCTGTTAAGATTTAGCAGCATGGGTCAGACTGTACTGACGGCGGGGTTCCCGTACCCTTCCTTCTTTCTTCCTTCTTCCTTCTTCCTTCCTCCTTCCCTTCTTCCCTTTCCCCCCCTTTTTTCTCCCCCTCCCAGCTACGTTCCCCCCCCCTCCTGGGGGCTTCACCCGGAGTACGGACTGGATGGTGCCACGTGCTGGGTTTAGGCCCCGCTCTGGCTGAGACCACGGACTGGATGGTGCCACGTGCTGGTTGAGGCCACGCTCCCGGCTGAGACCACGGACTGGATGGTGCCACGTGCTGGTTGAGGCCACGCTCTGGTGGGACCGCGGGCTGGATGGTGCCACGCGCTGGTCGAGGCCACGTTCTGGTCGGGACCGCGGACTGGTAGAGGAGCCCGCCGTCTTGACTGGCCGGCCCCGACCCCCCTCCAGGACCTCCAGTAACAGCGCCACGTTTCCCGCCCCCCCCCCCCCCTCCGGGACGCGCTCTTCATGCCTGTTTGTGAGTCGAGGGTGTCGGCTTTTAGCGACTCCCTGCGAGAACCGACCCCGGGTTTGGCACCTAGTGCGACAGGGTGCTCCCAGTAGACTTGACAGAGGCAGGGGTGTGGACGCACTCCATGGTGTTAGAAGGGATCGATGCTGGAAATGTTTCTTTATAATTGTGTATATGTTATATGTGCTGGAATGCTGTAATTGTGATTGTGTACGTCGTATGGTGAAATGTTTATTTATAATCGTGCATGTTGTGGGTGTTGGAGTGCTTGATTGTGATTGTGCATGTTGTGTGCGTTGGAGTGCTTGATTGTGATTGTGCATGTTGTGTGTGTTGGAATGCTTATTTTGCTGGTGTGAATAAATGGGGTGTTGTATCGTAATCTTTATTGTGTGGTCTCTTGCGGGGCGTGTGAGGTCAGTCACTCCCTTCACTCCCACCTAGACCGATCCTGTCAGGGCAGACCTCCAGGGGTCGGTCGTGACAACCTGATAGGAACATAGGATAGATTTTCACTTACCTGATAGGAACATAGGATAGATTTCCACTTACCTGATAGGAACATAGGATAGATTTCCATTTACCTGATAGGAAAATAGGATAGATTTCCACTTACCTGATAGGAACATAGGATAGATTTCCACTTACCTATGGAAACATAGGATAGATTTCCACTTACCTGATGGGAACATAGGATAGATTTCCACTTACCTGATAGGAACATAGGATAGATTTCCACTTACCTGATGGGAACATAGGATAGATTTCCACTTACCTGATAGGAACATAGGATAGATTTCCACTTACCTGATGGGAACATAGGATAGATTTCCACTTACCAGATAGGAACATAGGATAGATTTCCACTTACCTGATAGGAACATAGGATGGATTTCCACTTACCTGATAGGAACATATGATAGATTTTCACTTACCTGATAGGAACATAGGATAGATTTCCACTTACCTGATGGGAACATAGGATAGATTTCCACTTACCTGATGGGAACATAGGATAGATTTCCACTTACCTGAGAGGAACATAGGATAGATTTCCACTTACCTGATAGGAACATAGGATAGATTTTCACTTACCTGATAGGAACATAGGATAGATTTCCACTTACCTGATAGGAACATAGGATAGATTTCCACTTACCTGATGGGAACATAGGATAGATTTCCACTTAACTGATAGAAACATAGGATAGATTTCCACTTAACTGATAGGAACATAGGATAGATTTCCACTTACCTGATATGAACATAGGATAGATTTCCACTTACCTGATGGGAACATAGGATAGATTTCCACTTACCTGATAGGAACATAGGATAGATTTTCATTTACCTGATAGGAACATAGGATAGATTTCCACTTACCTGATAGGAACATAGGATAGATTTCCACTTACCTGATGGGGACATAGGATAGATTTCCACTTACCTGATAGGAACATAGGATAGATTTCCACTTACCTGATAGGAACATGGGAGAGATTTCCACTTACCTGATAGGAACATAGGATAGATTTCCACTTACCTGATGGGGACATAGGAGAGATTTCCACGTACCTGATGGGGACATAGGATAGATTTCCACTTACCTGATAGGAACATAGGATAGATTTCTATTTACCTGATGGGGACATAGGACAGGTTGACACTCACCTGATGGGAACATAGGATAGCTTATCACTTACCTGATGGGGACATAAGACAGGTTACCACTTACCTGATGGGGACATAGGACAGGTTATCTCTTACCTGATGGGGACATAGGACAGGTTGACACTCACTGATGGGGACATAGGACAGGTTGACACTTACCTGATGGGACATAGGACAGGTTACCACTTACCTGAAGGGGACATAGGACAGGTTATCACTTACCTGATGGGGACATAGGACAGGTTATCACTTACCTGATGGGGACATAGGATAGGTTGCCATTCACCTGATGGTGACATAGGACAGGTTGCCACTTACCTGATGGCGACATAGGACAGGTTGCCACTTACCTGATGGGGACATAGGATAGGTTGCCACTCACCTGATGCGGACATAGGACAGGTTACCACTCACCTGATGGGGACATAGGACAGGTTGCCACTTACCTGATGGGGACATAGTGACTAGGTTATCACTTACCTGATGGGGACATAGGATAGGTTGCCATTCACCTGATGGTGACATAGGACAGGTTGCCACTTACCTGATGGGTACATAGGACAGGTTGCCACTTACCTGATGGGGACATAGGATAGGTTGCCACTCACCTGATGGGGACATAGGACAGGTTATCACTTACCTGATGGGGACATAGGACAGGTTATCACTTACCTGATGGGGACATAGGATAGGTTGCCATTCACCTGATGGTGACATAGGACAGGTTGCCACTTACCTGATGGGTACATAGGACAGGTTGCCACTTACCTGATGGGGACATAGGATAGGTTGCCACTCACCTGATGCGGACATAGGACAGGTTACCACTCACCTGATGGGGACATAGGACAGGTTATCACTCACCTGATGGGGACATAGGACAGGTTGCCACTTACCTGATGGGGACATAGGACAGGTTGACACTCACCTGATGGGGACATAGGATAGGTTGCCACTCACCTGATGGGGACATAGGACAGGTTACCACTCACCTGATGGGGACATAGGACAGGTTACCACTTACGTGATGGGGACATAGGACAGGTTACCACTCACCTGATGGGGACATGGGACAGGTTACCACTCACCTGATGGGGACATAGGACAGGTTACCACTCACCTGATGGGGACATAGGACAGGTTACCACTCACCTGATGGGGACATAGGACAGGTTGCCACTTACCTGATGGGGACATAGGACAGGTTGCCACTAATCAGTGGGTGGCCAATGGCAGCTCCTGTTAACACAGAAAGTAAAAAATGATTGGCATAGCTGCTGAATCTTCGGTCATTTTGAAGGGAGGTTTTCCTACCTTTTCTTGTCAGGTCAGGTTGAACACATTCGCCGAATGTCTTCGTCGACCTAATGTATGGGCACACCTTAGTTCTGGTAAGGCAAGGCAAGGTAAGGTAATGTTGCTTATTGCCCAACCGACCGCAAAGGGCCATATCAGGGCTGTCACCGTGTTGAAGTCAACAAGTCATTAAAAACAAACAAACAAACAAACAAAAAACTCATTCACACAACCCTTTGAAACACACCTTAAAAGACACCGGAAATTTTGCTTTAAAAGAAAAGAAAGAAAAGAAAGGAAAAGAGTTGCTTCAGAGAGAAACGTAACTGAACGTTTTTTTTGTGCATTTGTTTGCTCTGAAAGCACACTAGACTTGTCTGGTATCAATCTTCTGCCTTTTCATTTCCACTTCTTTCACTTGTCTGGTATCAATCTTCTGCCTTTCCATTTCCACTTCTTTCACTTGTCTGGTATCAATCTTCTGCCTTTCCATTTCCACTTCTTTCCAGAGGATAAGACTTGTCTGGTATCAATCTTCTGCCTTTCCGTTTCCACTTCTTTCCAGAGGATAAGACTTGTCTGGTATCAATCTTCTGCCTTTCCATTTCCACTTCTTTCCAGAGGATAAGACTTGTCTGGTATCAATCTTCTGCCTTTTCATTTTCATTTCTTTCCAGAGGATAAGACTTGTCTGGTATCAATCTTCTGCCTTTTCATTTTATCAATCTTCTGCCTTTTCATTTCCACTTCTTTGCAGAGGATAAAAGGGGAGATCTAAGATCTAATTCAACAATGGTTGTTATATATCAGATGTTTGACCAGTGCTTTGGCTTAGAACACAGGTCAGGCACCTTCGAAGTTTTGTCCATGTATCCATGTTCCCCGTTCCGTTCTTTTCAACGATTCATTCAGCTGTAAACTTTACTCAGTGTGGTCTGTTCTTTTCAAATGATTCATTCAGCTGTAAACTGTACTCAATGTGGTCTGTTCTTTTCAAATGATTCATTCAGCTGTAAACTGTACTCAGTGTGGTCTGTTCTTTTTAAATGATTCACTTACTTACAAACATCATGCCCTGCGGTCTACTTTTTTTTTTTTAATGATTCATTCAGCTCATTTAGATGGAAATCTTATGGATCATAGTCGGCTCTAGGGGGCCGGAATAGCTCAGTTGGTAGAGCGCTGGTGTCGTATATAATACTGTCGCTCATAAAATCGTGTCGCAGCGACAGTATTTCCCGGGAAATACTGCATTTTATGGACAGCTACAATATTCTATAGGACATTTTTCGTGAAAAGTTGTCGCGCGACAATTTTTTCCAGCAAATATTGTCGCTGCAACAATATTTCACGTGAAATGCTATCGCTGCGATACAATTCCACGGCGACAGTATTATATACGACACCGGACTCGTGATCCTGGGGTTGCGGTACAGGGGGATTTTTCCCTCGGAATTAACATTGGTTCTGACTCCATTCCCCATACAGTCCTTCGAATGAGACCATAAACCGAGGTTCCGTGTGTGAACGCACGCACAACATCTTGCACACACGTAATCCCATCACCAACTTTCGCAAGAGAAGGCCAGTTTGGCCGTTGCTATGGATGACATGTAACATAGCATGCACCTTCCCCGAAGATGGAGTATGGCTGCCTTCATGGCGGGATGAAAAACGGTTAAAACACACAAAACTCCACTGCCTGTTTATTCAGGCAGTGTCCGCAGGAGTATCAGTCTGCGTACGCAGACAGAAAGAAAGAAAGAGAGAAATAGTCGGCTCTTTTCAACGATTCATTTAGGTGTAAACCTTATGTAATGTGATCTGTTATTTTTCACTGATTCATTCAGCTATGAACCTTATACACTACGAACGGTTCTTTTCAGTGATTCATTCAGCTATGAACCTTTATACACTACGAACGGTTCTTTTCAGTGATTCATTCAGCTATGAACCTTATACACTATGAACGGTTCTTTTCAGTGATTCATTCAGTTATGAACCTTATACACTATGAACGGTTCTTTTCGATGATTCATTCAGCTGTGAACTTTATACACTATGAACGGTTCTTTTCGATGATTCATTCAGCTGTGAACTTTATACACTATGAACGGTTCTTTTCGATGATTCATTCAGCTGTGAACTTTATACACTATGAACGGTTCTTTTCGATGATTCATTCAGCTGTGAACTTTGTACACTATGAACGGTTCTTTTCGATGATTCATTCAGCTGTGAACTTTATACACTATGAACGGTTCTTTTCGATGATTCATTCAGCTGTGAACTTTGTACACTATGAACGGTTCTTTTCGATGATTCATTCAGCTGTGAACTTTATACACTATGAACGGTTCTTTTCGATGATTCATTCAGCTGTGAACTTTATACACTATGAACGGTTCTTTTCGATGATTCATTCAGCTGTGAACTTTATACACTATGAACGGTTCTTTTCGATGATTCATTCAGCTGTGAACTTTGTACACTATGAACGGTTCTTTTCGATGTTTCATTCAGCTGTGAACTTTGTACACTAGAACGGTTCTTTTCGATGATTCATTCAGCTGTGAACTTTGTACACTATGAACGGTTCTTTTCGATGATTCATTCAGCTGTGAACTTTATACACTATGAACGGTTCTTTTCGATGATTCATTCAGCTGTGAACTTTATACACTATGAACGGTTCTTTTCGATGATTCATTCAGCTGTGAACTTTGTACACTATGAACGGTTCTTTTCGATGATTCATTCAGCTGTGAACTTTGTACACTATGAACGGTTCTTTTCGATGATTCATTCAGCTGTGAACTTTGGACACTATGAACGGTTCTTTTCGATGATTCATTCAGCTGTGAACTTTGTACACTATGAACGGTTCTTTTCGATGATTCATTCAGCTGTGAACTTTGTACACTATGAACGGTTCTTTTCGATGATTCATTCAGCTGTGAACTTTGTACACTATGAACGGTTCTTTTCGATGATTCATTCAGCTGTGAACTTTGGACACTATGAACGGTTCTTTTCGATGATTCATTCAGCTGTGAACTTTGTACACTATGAACGGTTCTTTTCGATGATTCATTCAGCTGTGAACTTTGTACACTATGAACGGTTCTTTTCGATGATTCATTCAGCTGTGAACTTTGTACACTATGAACGGTTCTTTTCGATGATTCATTCAGCCCAGTGGTTTATTTAATGTCTTTTCATCGCCAGATGATATTAGTCATATAGCCCAACCCGCTCTTGTGTATTCTTTTCACTGATTCATTCATCTCTAAGCCTTATGCATAACAGTCTGCTATTTGTAATTATTCGTCTAGCCGTAAACCTTTTGCATCGTGATCTGTTCTTTTCAATGATTTATTTAGCTGTGAACCTTGTGCATTGTAGTCAATTCTTTTTAATGATTCATGTACATGTTAACCTTACGCTTAAGGTCTGTTCTTTTCAATGATTCGTTTACCTGTTAACCTAATGCTTAATGTCTGCTCTTTAGTTTGTTCTGCTCAATAATTCAATAAGCTACACACATTATCCACTGTAGTCTTGTTCTGCTCAATAATTCAATAAGCTACACACACTTTAGTTTGTTCTGCTCAATAATTCAATAAGCTACACACACTTTAGTTTGTTCTGCTCAATAATTCAATAAGCTACACACACTTTAGTTCGTTCTGGTCAATAATTCAATAAGCTACACACACTTTAGTTTGTTCTGCTCAATAATTCAATAAGCTACACACACTTTAGTTTGTTCTGCTCAATAATTCAATAAGCTACACACATTATCCACTGTAGTCTTGTTCTGCTCAATAATTCAATAAGCTACACACATTATCCACTGTAGTCTTGTTCTGCTCAATAATTCAATAAGCTACACACACTGTCACGAGTTTGTCACGAGGCCTACGACGTTTGACCCAACTGGGGTGGCGGAATTATTCATTTGTTTATTGTCGTCGTTGTTGTCGTATATCTGTCCCTTAATGTGGCTTGTGGTGTGGTTGCACCTTTGGTGTGGTTTAGTTCAGGTTAGGTTTACTTTCTCTCTCTCTCTCTCTAATTCCACTGCCCGTGCATTCATCCTGCAGGTTCACGGGTGGTGGGTATCTTTTTCTTGTACTGGCTGTCTATCGGCCTCTCGCCTGTCTTTTTACCTGTCGCACGTGCTTCATTTCTTTTAGTTTGAAGTATGCTCACTCTGTGACGTAGCGTGGCATGTTGGCCGCCATCGCTGAGGGAGGTTAGCTCTTCACTCGAGCGGAAGATGTCTCTGGAGCGCCTGCTCCGGTCTTGGTTCTTCACCGTATCGTCGAAGGTACAGTCGGTATCTTCAATTCCTACAGTCGGCCTGTAGGAGAGGGACATCACTTCTTCTTTTTCCGCATCTGTGCCTCTGTCCTCTCGACTGAACAGAGGGCAGAGAGAGTCGTTTGACCCGCCTCTTCGGGTCACCCACGGGTAGCTGGTAAGCATCAGTTTCGTGGTTTGTTTGTTTTGGTTTGTTGTTGTTAGCCGGCTTAGTCTTCTCTTTTGCGCAATTTTCTTTTGTTTGCAAAATTGTAAAAGAAATATTGTTTGAGACCTTTTCTCTGGTTAATTCAATCTTTAACCTGGCCATCCTAAATTATATCTAAAATTCTTTCTCCTGTTTATGCATCTGGTGATGCGGTAGTCGGTGGGATGGGAGAGAACCTGGTGATTCAGGGCTGGTACTTGCTTGGTCTCGCTCGTCCGCCCCTGTCACATTCACCGGACTCTTATCCTTCGGCCACCGTCTGTTTGTGTGTGCAAGGAGAACGAGTTTTATGTTGCGAGCGTGCGTACGCATGATTTGTCGTTCGGATGCGTGGTTGGAGATTTGTGTTATTTTGAAATGTGGCTATAAAATGTGACAATTATGCCATTGAATTATTATTTGCAAATGTGGTGGCAGTTATAAAGCGATGGTCGCTGTGTTGGTTTATTTCCTAAGAAAGGAAATTGTTAAACGTGAGTGAGAGAAGGGTGAAGATAATTCATATTTGTTTTATAGCCTGTTGATTTAATGCAGTCTTTTACCTGCTTCGTGTGAGAAGACTTTAATGAACATTCCTGATTTGGTTGGTGTGCTGTGTTACGCTCAGGTCTGTGTTGAGCTGGCGTTGTTGGTGTGTTTAGTAGACCTCCCCTCGCCCATCATGCGAGTGGCTGTTAGGATTTAACAGCATGGGTCAGACTGTACTGACGGCGGGGTTCCAGTACCCTTCTTCCTTCCCTCCCTTTCTTTCCTCCCGGCTACGTTTTCCCCCCCTCCCGGGGGCTTCACCCGGAGTCTGGACTGGTTGGGGCCACGCTCTGGTTGTGGACCGCGGACTGGTTGGTGCCACGTGCTGGTTGAGGCCACGCTCTGGTTGGGACCGCGGACTGGTTGGTGCCACGTGCTGGTTGAGGCCACGCTCTGGTCGGGACCGCGGACTGGTAGAAAAGCCCACCGGCTTGACTGGCCGGCCCTGATCCCCGTCCAGGACCTCCAGTAACAACGCCACGTTTCCCCCCCCTCCCCCCCCCCCCCCCAGGACGCGCTCTTCACTGTCTGCTTGTGCGTGTCAAGGGTGTCGGCCTTGAACGACTCTCTTCAAGAACCGACCCGGTTCGGAGCACCTAGTGCGACAGGGTGCTCCCAGTAGACTTGGGAGAGGCAGGGGTGTGGAGGCACTCCATGGTGTGGGAAGGGATGGATGCTGGAAATGTTTATTTATAATTGAGTATATGTCATATGTGTTGAAATGCTGTGATTATGATTGTGTACGTCGTATGGTGAAATGTTTATTTATAATTGTGCATGCTGTGTGTGTTGGAATGCTTATTTATGACTGTATGTTGGTGTGAATAAATGGGGTGTTGTATCGTAATCTTTATTGTGTGGTCTCTTGCGGGGCGTGTGAGGTCAGTCACTCCCTTCACTCCCACCTAGACCGATCCTGTCAGGGCAGACCTCCAGGGGTCGGTCGTGACACACACTTTAGTTTGTTCTGCTCAATAATTCAATAAGCTACACACATTATCCACTGTAGTCTTGTTCTGCTCAATAATTCAATAAGCTACACACATTATCCACTGTAGTCTTGTTCTGGTCAATAATTCAATAAGCTACACACATTATCCACTGTAGTCTTGTTCTGCTCAATAATTCAATAAGCTACACACATTATCCACTGTAGTCTTGTTCTGGTCAATAATTCAATAAGCTACACACATTATCCACTGTAGTCTTGTTCTGCTCAATAATTCAATAAGCTACACACATTATCCACTGTAGTCTTGTTCTGCTCAATAATTCAATAAGCTACACACATTACCCACTGTAGTCTTGTTCTGCTCAATAATTCAATAAGCTACACACATTATCCACTGTAGTCTTGTTCTGCTCAATAATTCAATAAGCTACACACATTATCCACTGTAGTCTTGTTCTGCTCAATAATTCAATAAGCTACACAGATTATCCACTGTAGTCTTGTTCTGCTCAATAATTCAATAAGCTACACACATTATCCACTGTAGTCTTTTCTTTTCAATTAGTCATTTAGTTGTAAATTCTACGCACCGTAATCTATTATTTTCAATTCTTCATTTAGATGTACAGTGTATGCACAGAGCATTCTTTTCCATTGTTCCGTGAAATGTAAACATTATGTCCTGAAGTATCATGATGCAGCAGATGTGGTGGTGCGCGTACTGATTTGTCCGCATCAGATGCCTATTTGAGGAAACCGAAATCAAACGTGGAAATATTGCTCCGCACATGATGATAATGGTCGGAGAAAATTACTTAAACCTTTTCCCGACGAGAAATGCATCTTTGAAACATTGATTTCACATTTCATGTTTCGAACACAACTGGCCTCACTTACCCAAAAGGGACAAAACAAGGGCGGTAAGCAGCATGATGAGGATCCTCGAGACACTCTGATTGATGTCCCCTGTCTCTGTTTTTATACAAAGCACGGTCTTATCTGTCCAGCGTCCAGGTCAAATGCTGACGTTTCTTCAACTCTTTTTGATAAGCCATCATCCGGTGACCTTCGGGGGTTCAAGGCTGAGAGGTCCAGTACTGCAGGGACGATCAGAGAAGTCCGCGGACTCAGCTGACCTTTGGGTGTTGCTTCATAGCAAACTCTCCACGCACTGGAAGATAACACTTTTAATCCACCGAAGGACCCATGTGTACACAGTGGCAGTGACCTTTTTTAAATTCCTGTCTATGGAGATTATCAAAAAAGGTCACGGGTTCCATTCGTGCAACTTTTCCTCCCTTCTCCATCTACATCGCATTTCAAAATAACTGGTCAAAATCCGTAATTGGGACGTCTCCACCACCCCCACCACTCTCCGCCTCTTCTGACCTCACCTCTTCACTGTAAAAGTCTGACCTGATATAGTTTTGCTCGCTTTATCTGAGTCTTGCTTAGATTATCTTATATATAAATAATATATAATATATATATATTATATATATATATATTATATATATATATATATAATATATAATATATATATAAACCCCAAGTTAACCTCTGACACTGGTCAAAGCCCCATCTCTTGTTATCCGTGGTTAGTGGGGTTCTGTTGTTTAACATTTTTGCCATAGTCTCTCTCTCTCTCTCTCTCTCTCTCTCTCTCTCTCTCTCTCTCTCTCTCTCTCTCTCTCTCTCTCTCTCTCTCTCTCTCTCACACACACACACACACACACACACACACACACACACACACACACACACGCACACACACACACACACACTCTCTCTCTCTCTCTCTCCTTTCTCTCTCTCTCTCTGTCTGTCTGTCTCACGCGCGCGCGCGCGCACACACACACACGCACACACACACACACACACACACACACACACACACACACACACACACACACATCACACACACACACACACACACACACTGTCTCTGTCTGTCTGTCTGTCTGTCGATCTCTCTCTCTCTCTCTCTCTCTCTACTCTCTCTCTCTCTCTCTCTCTCTCTCTCTCACAACACACACACACACACACACACACACACACACACAACACACACACACACACACACACCACACACAACGTACACACACACACACACACACACCACACACACACACACACACACACATTACACACTCTCTCTCTCTCTCTCTCTCTCTCTCTCCTCTCTCTCTCACTCTCATCTCTCCTCTCTCTCTCTCTCTCTCAAGCATGAAAGTACCGCAAACGATTGTGTAGTGTGATAGATGACCAAAGAGAGAGAGAGAGAGAGAGAGAGAGAGAGAGAGAGAGAGAGAGGAGAGAGAGAGAGAGAGAGAGAGAGAGAGAGAGAGAGGAGAGACGAGAGAGAGAGAGAGAGAGAGAGAGAGAGAGAGTCTCTTTCAAGCATGAAAGTACCGGAGACGATTGTGGGTGTGATGGATGACTAGAGAGAGAGAGAGAGAGAGAGAGAGAGAGAGAGAGGAGAGGGAGAGAGAGGAGAGAGAGAGAGAGAGAGAGAGAGAGAGAGAGAACACTGAACACTGAACATGTTTAATGTCATTAGCTATACAGCCTTAGTGACATGGGGTACAGCACAAAATAATCATATCGAAAACGAAAGTAACAACATAAAAGAAACAATCCACAATTGGAAGCTTGAAATACAAGCAAAATAGGCCAGTATCTCGACATCCAGATTATTATTATTCATAAAAGTAAATATGTAAATACGATAACCAAAATATTTTACTACTTCCTGTACCATTCATTTTTTCATTTGAACATCGTATGTTCTAGTTGATGATAACTTCTGCGCGTATCTTCAATGCCTCTGCAATGTATCTGGCAAGTGATTTCAACTGAATTATCATCATAATTCAGTTTCAGAATTCCAAATGTATCCTGATTTATGGCAACATTCTTTTAAAAAACTACACACTTATCTCGTACAGCACTGTAATTTCTACAATGAAACAAAAAATGCGACTCATCCTCCCTAAGGAAGCCACACAATGGACACGGTGACGCTGTAGATGACTCAGTATAGAACCATCTTTTATGGGCGTTATAGACCAAGAGTCCTTGTTCTAAGTCTGGATAGCCATCTGTTCGTTATTACTGAAATATACTTTTTCCGTTTCAAATATACTTTTAAGCCATAAAACCAGTTTATTTATCCGTGTTTTCCATTTTAGAATGCCAGTTTTGTTTATATGAAGCTATAACCCTGTCTTTGAATTCCAGAATAAAGCCATCCTCATAACCAACTCCCTGGCACATCCATACAATCCCAAATCCGTGAGTAGTCAAAATCTTCTTAACAGAATGTACCCAATTTTCTTTTCCCCGTTCATGCTCATTCAATAACATTTCATAAGCCTGTTTACAAAGTCTTGAGGCAGGAAGCCTCAGTAGTTTTAGCCAATATTTTAGAGAGAGAGTCTCTTTCAAGCATGAAAGTACCGCAGACGATTGTGGAGTGTGATGGATGACTAGAGAGAGAGAGAGAGAGAGAGAGAGAGAGAGAGAGAGAGAGAGAGAGAGAGAGAGAAGAGAGAGAGAGACAGACAGACAGACAGACAGACGACGGACAGACGGACGGACGGACGGACAGACAGACAGGCAGGCAGGCAGGCAGGCAGGCAAGCAGGCAGGCAGGCAGAGAGACAGAGACACAGAGAGAGAGGAGGGAGAGAGAGAGAGAGGGGGGGGAGAGAGGGGAAGGGGGGAAGGGAGGGTGAAGGAAGAGTAGGAGAAGAAGGAGAAGAGTTGATGCAGTGCGAGAGATAAAGACACGCGGATTGGGGAAAGGACCCCCGTCACGAGGTGAAACCATGGCTGTCACCAGCCGGTGTATTTCAGGAAAGGTGCCATATTTGACTTTGGGCGGAGGGCTGCATGGATAAATTGAAGACTCGCCAGTGTGGAATATTGTGGAGATGTGATGTCACAGTCTGGAGTGTCTTGTTCTCAGTCTCACAATGATGGTCTTCTTTGTTCACTTAGGTAGGAATCCTGGAGGTACTGACGGAGGCTGCTGTATGGTGAAGACCCTCCAGTGGTCAGTAAGGTTTTGCACTCATTGGTGAGTTGGCAGGATAGGTTTCTAGTTTGGGTTCCCGGTTTAGCTGGGAATGTTCTGCTGTCTCTGGGGCTGTACTGCATTGATAATTTGAAGACTCACAGGTGTGGAACATAGTGGACCTGTGATGTTAAAGTTAATAAAGTCTGGAGAGCCCTATCCTCAGTCTCACAATGTTCACTTGGTCTGATCTGGGCATCCGGTAGTATGCATCCCTCTTATTGAAGTATGGGTGCTGCTCAAGTCATCTTCCTATTTGTCTACCTGGAAATACTTTTGATTTATTCCACGGAGGCTACCTTTTACAGTTGGGGCTGCTGTCCTCCTTCCTTTGTCAATTGGTCAGCCTCTTCATTTCAGTGCAGTATGAAGGTGTTCACTGGATGGGAGTATTTTCAGTGACTGATAAATGGTAATCATTTTAGATCAGTAGTACCATAGGATGATGATTAGTGTTATTCAAGTGGAAAAATGTAGTAGTGATGGTGCAATGGTGCAAGTTGGGGGGATAAAGGAAAATATCAATGACCTGTGGGTGATGCTCATTGTCATGGGTGAGATCAATAGTACTGTAGGATGATGGTCATTGTGGTAAGTGGAATAATGAGGTGGCATTAGTATAATATTGCAGGTTGAGAAAGTGGGTGGAGGGGGGTTGGGGTGGATGACTGATGGGTGATGATCATGGATCATTTGAGATGAACAGTACTGTAGGATGATGATAATTGTTGTGTAAGTGGGATAATGTTGTGGCATTGGTGTAAAATGCTGGTGGGGGAATGGGGGAGGTGTTCAAAGATGGGTGGATGATGATCATGGTCAAGGTGTAGGTATGATCCACAGTGGTGTAGGATGATGGTCATTTTTGTAAAAGGAGTAGGATAGTGTATTGGCAAGTATGATAATGCCAGTGGGGGAATAAAGGAAATGATCAATGACTGATCAGTCTCTCAAATCCCCCGAAGTCGGAGTGTGGCTGCCCATGTGGCGGGGTAATCAAAAACGGTCACACACGTAATGTTCTCATCCCCAGCTGATGCATTTGTGCCATAGTGTTCAAATACTTCGGCTGTTCGGATGATCCCTGGAGTCTTTTAGCCAGGGTACGACAACAACAACAACAACAACTGATGGATGTTGATCACTGTGATGAGATCTACAGTACTATCTATAGGGTGATGACCATTGTCATAAGTGAAATTATGTGGTGGCATTTGATGTAGTAATGCCGGTTGGGGGTGGGGAAAAAAGGGGAATAAAAATTGATGATTCATGGATAATTGGTCATTGTCTGAAGTGGGACAAACAGTGCTATAGGATGTTGATCATTGCCATAAGTGAAATAGCATGATAGCACTGGCATGATAATGCCAGTTGAGTTTAAATTTTTTTTTTTTTAAACTTTGGGCGGGGGGTTCAATGATAGATGACTGATTGATGGTGATGGTTGTCATGGATGAAATCATCACCGTCTCACACACACACAAGCATGCATGACACATGTACGCACACACATGTACACCACACATGTACCCACACACATGTACACACACACATGTACCCACACACATGTACACACACACATGTACCCACACACATGTACCCACACACATGTACCCACACACATGTACCCACACACATGTACCCACACACATGTACATGTACCCACACACATGTACACACACACATGTACACACACACATGTACCCACACACATGTACCCACACACATGTACACACACATGTACACACACACATGTACCCACACACATGTACCCACACACATGTACACACACACATGTACCCACACACATGTACCCACACACATGTACCCACACACATGTACACACACACATGTACCCACACATATGTACACACACACATGTACCCACACACATGTACCCACACACATGTACACACACACATGTACACACACACATGTACCCACACACATGTACCCACACACATGTACCCACACACAGGTACATATGTACACAGGCACATCCACATACACACACATACTTTATATGCAAACATACACTGCAAAAAGAAAACAAAAGGAGATTGGCATACACAGGACATCTTATATCTTATGAGTGGTGGTAATAATGTAATAATGATAGTGGTCATATATGGGAATCTCTGTATAAAAAAGAATTTTTTTTAACCACACACACACACACACACACACACACACACACACACACACACACACACACACACACACACAACAAACACATGTACATACATCCAAGCATAGCTATATGTAGAGGGGAGAGGGGAGACACAAGCTCCTTAGTATACTTGTACACAGAGGGGTGGGGTGGGGACATAATGGGGACAAAGGAAAGGAAGTGGTCAGTGGGAAAAAAACAGTGGGGGAGGAGGGTGCTGCAAGTTAAAGTGGTGTGGGTGTGTGGGTGTTTTGTGGAATATATAGTGGGTTGCTGTTGCAGTGGTGGACAGGTGTAATCATGTGGTTGGGTTAGGATGCTGGTGATATGGGAGTGAAGGGAAAGAGCGGGGGTGTTAGAGGGGGAGGGGGAGGGGTTGGAGGTGGCAGGGTCAACTACTTGGCCTACCCTTCTGATAGGGGTTTTTGGGGGAGGAGAAGGGGGAATATGTGTGTGTGTGGGGGGGGGGGGGGGAAGTACGGGATAGATCAAAGGGTAGGTAGTTGATTGGTATAGGAGATGGGGTGTGGTGGAAAGCGAAAGATGAAGGAGGGTGGCTGTAAATTTAGTATGAATTGGGAAGCGGGGGTTTTAGGGTGATGTCGTGTGTGTGTGTGTGTGTGTGTGTGTGTGTGTGTGTGTGTGTGTTGTGTGTGTGTGTGTGTGTGTGTGTGCGCGCGCGCGTGTGCGTGTGCGTGCATGTGTATGTGTGTGTGTGTGTGTGTGTGAGGTGTGTGTGTGTGTGTGTGTGTGTGTGTGTGTGTGTGTGTGTGTGTGTGTGTGTGTGTGTGTGTGTAAGTAAACTAAAAAAAGAAATAAATTATTTGAAGTAAAAGAAAAGGGGTAGGGGTAGATGACTGACGGGTGATGATCATGGATCATTTGAGATAAACAGTATTGAAGGATGATGATAATTGTTGTATAAGTGGGATAATGTTGTGGCATTGGTGTAAAATGCCGGTGGGGGAATGGGGGAGGTGTTCAAAGATGGGTGGATGATGATCATGGTCAAGGTGTAGGTATGATCCACAGTGGTGTAGGATGATGGTCATTTTTGTAAAAGGAGTAGGATAGTGTATTGGCAAGCATGATAATGCCAGTGGGGGAATAAAGGAAATGATCAATGACTGATGGATGTTGATCACTGAGATGAGATCTACAGTACTATAGGGTGTGACCATTGTCATAAGTGAAATATTGTGGTGGCATTGATGTAGTAATGCCGGTTGGGGGTGGGGAAAAAAATGGAATAGAATTGATGATTCATGGATAATTGGTCATTGTCTTAAGTGGGACAAACAGTGATAAAGGATGATGATTATTGCCAAAAGTGAAATAGCATGATATGCATGATAATGCAAGTTGAGTTTAAAAAAAAAAAAAAAAACTTTGGGCAGGGGGGGGGGGGTGTCAATGATAAATGACTGTTTGATGGTGATGGTTGTCATAGATGAAATTCCCCTCTCACATAAAAAAAAGCATGCTGAACTGTACCAACACATGTACCCACCATGTACCCCAACATGTACCCACCACATGTAACAACCATGTACACCACAATGTCCCCACACAATGTCCCCACACATGTCCCCCCCATGTCCCCACACATGTACACACAATGTAACACCAGTACCAACACATGTACCCCCACTTACCCACACATGTACACCAACATGTACCCACACACTGTCCCAAACATGACCCACCCCAATGTACCCAACATGTACAACACATGTACCCACAAAATGTACCCACCAACAAACGTACAACAATGTACCCAAACATGTACCCACACACATGTCCCCAAACACAT
This sequence comes from Conus ventricosus, assembly GCA_018398815.1. Taxonomy (NCBI): domain Eukaryota; kingdom Metazoa; phylum Mollusca; class Gastropoda; order Neogastropoda; family Conidae; genus Conus; species Conus ventricosus. Next base: position 36,396 of record JAFLJL010013809.1, on the reverse strand, counting down.
TACCCACACCATTCCCCACAACATGTACACACACAATGTCCCCAACTTTGTCCCCACACCATGTCCACAACATGTAAAAACCACAATGTACCCCACAATGTCCCAAAAACCTGTCACACCAATGTACCCACACAGGTGTAGTAAAGGCACATCCCATCACACACTATTTATATAAAACATACCTGAAAAAAAAAAAAAAAATGGAGTTTGGATAACAGGACATCTTATATTTATGGGGGTTTGTAATAATGTAATAATGATGGGGGTTTCATTTTGGGGAATTGTGTAAAAAACACACACAACACACAACACAACCCCAACCACCACAAAAACACTCTTTTTCTCTCTTCTCTTTTCTCCTTTTTTCTCTCTCTCTCTCCCCCCCTTTTTTCCCCCGCGCGCGGCCCATGACGTGTTTCTTGTCAGTCTGGGAAAAAATGTTTCTTTACTCAAGTAAGTGTTAAGAACTTAAAATCGAACTTCGAAAAATACGTGAAATGTGATGAAACCCACAATGTAGGTGACGCGTCTGGTCGTTTTTGTGGGGTAATGGAGAGAAAAAAAAATTTCCCGCCCACACCCTAGGGGCCCGGGCGTGGTGCGTGCCGGCCCGGGGGATGCAGGAGCTGTAGGGCGTAGTTAGAGTGTCGGCTGTGGGTTACACCCCCATGATGCCGCCATGGGGCAATATCGATCATGGCCCCAAAAACCCGGGATATTTGGTTTCGGGGGGGAACCCCGAGAGAAACGAAACCTTTTTATCCCAAAAAGAAAAACAGTTACTGTGTTAAAATGATGCCCCCCTGGGGGTTTTTCCACATGCAGGTCATGGGGGAAAAAATTTCCAAGGAGTAAAATGAATGGGAAAAAATTACCCTGAAACCAAGAAAAGTGCTTGAAGACTTTACTACCATCTCTCCAATTTTCCCCCTTTACCTTGCCAATTAGTGGATGGTGTGGAGGGGTAAGGGGTGTGAGGTGAGAAGGCAGATGGGGAGAAGTGAGGAACCAAGGGCAGCGCCGGTCAAAAAGACACAGTGGCGAAACAGAGTTTTTTCCCTTTATTTCTCTCCATGGCAAGGGTCAAAAACCCCGGAACGCCCTAGGACTGAGCACTCTCTCTCGGCCTCTCGCGTCGCTCCATCATGGAATTGGGAAAAACCCCGATCCACTCACACAAGCTTCTTTTTAAAACAAATACCGGGCCCCAAACCAGCAGGGGGGGTGCAGGACGAAAGGGCCCCGCGGGCCCGGCCAAAAAATTTTTTTGTTTTTTGGCAGCTTCATGTTGTCTGGCTCGCTGTGTTCAAACTATTAACACTATTTACTATCGATGAAAAAACAGAACCAAGGGTAAAATGCAGTTTTAAAATCAATTTGACAATTTTGTTCTGTACTAAATCATTGTGTTAATGTCCCCGAGTGAAGCCATTTTTAAAAGTTTGTTATTTTCCCTTTTTTTTGATTTAAAAAAAACTAAAAAGCTGAAATAATTTTTTAAAGAATAAAAAAGTGGCATCCGTTTTTTATAATTAAATTTCTTATCCAAAAGCCGTCCAAGCGGGGAACTTTGCGTTTAAGTTTGATAGAAAAAAAGCTGACTTTTTACTTGCGGGGGCCCTCGGGCCCACTTTTTTACCCAAATTTTTAAATGAAAAATCTCTTTGAAACGGTCGTTAAATAATAAATTCTACACTTTTCAGTTGTATAGAAACAGTAATATGCCGACTCTAGGCCCCTTTGCCCCTTAAAAAGTTTTGGGCGAAAGTGGCTAGAATCAGCTATTATTTCTCTGCAAGTAAGATTCAAAAAACCAAAAAATAACGATTTTTAAAAAACTTGTGCGGGAAAATTTTTTTTAATACTAATTTACTAAACTTTTTAGAATTTCAGTTTTTGTTTAATCCCTTTTTTTTCCCGGTCATTTTCAATAACCTCATTTTTTCGCAAAAATTCTTCAAAGGTCTCTGTCTTCATGTGAAATAAACCAGTCTTTAATGTTCTCTAATGTCTTTTAAAACGAGTTATATTTCTGGCATTAAAATCCACACATGTTATCCTGATGTTCTTACGCTGTTGAAAGCTTAAGTTTCGTCAAAGTGTTTCTCTTTTTAACTATGTCTCTTTTGCCGGAAACAGTCATCTATAATAATTAGTGTTGCGTTACTTCAAACTGTCTATAAAACTGTTTCTAAACACTAACTCAGTTTATTGCTAGGTATTAACGTAATATTTGTCTTCGTTCTGTCCATATAAACCTTTATCATGATATGCTTTGTTCCATTTAAGTGTTGGACAGAAACCACAATCTGATTAAAAATTATATACGATAAAATGGTTTGGAACAGGGTCGAGGATAAATATTTGGTTTTCCCACAACAGTCTGGCCCACCAAATCAATGAGCAATGAGGAGTTTTTGTCATAAGTTTAACTGCTTCCATAGTTTTTAACAGGTGTCTTAAACATCTATCCTAGTTATTATTTTTATCATAATCTCGGTTCAACAAAAACTTTTGTTCAGTATGAATAAACCCCTTTGAGGCTAAATGTGTATGATTAATCCAATTTAGTTCTGTAAGATTGTTTCTATTTAAGTCAACATTGATTTGTTGCTTGATTGTTTATGATCTTAATATCTCGCCATGTGAATGAACGACGATGGTAACGTTAAGCGCGTTTAACGTCTAGTTTTGCAGACTTATATTAATTCTTTTATAGTTCATCACTAACGCCCACAAAACCCCATCCCTCCCCCATCTGTAAAGACAGGAAATTTCAAAAATATCATTGTGAACGTGTCTCCTAAATTTTCTGATTGGAAAGAACTGTAATTTTGTTATGAAGCTTTTTTTACAACTGTTTCTTTTCTGTGGAGGATGTACTGCCCTTTTACCATACGGCGTTATTTCAATTTTTTCGGCTTTGTCGTCGATTAAGACTTACATGTAAAGGGCCAGAGCTTAAATTGCTTTTCTGAAACTTTTTTGACGGCTAAAATATGTAAATGGGCTATGAATTCAAATTTTATGTCCATTTAAATATGGTTCTATGTGCCATTTGAGGTTCAGGTTTTCGAAATATTTTTTATTCATACTGGCCAACATTATTTGCCTCTGATGCGCAGTTGTTCTAGTTTAGGTAACTTTTTGCTGGTCGCTAACCTCTTTTGGTTTATAATCACCATGTTTGGGTACTCATTACCATACATTGCGCCTTTCTCACCGTTCTGTTCAAAGTCCGCAACGTTCTGCAAGTCTTTTAATTCTAAAGTTATACACTCACAGGAGCTAATGTAACCCGATTCTTCTGGCCCACGCGACATTAGTTTTTAGTAGAGTATTTTTTATTTCTTAAAAACAATGTGAAGGTTATTCGCATTTTACAACTTTTCCTGCTTTGTCTTTGATTTGGTATATTAAATGGATCGATCCCTCCCACAAACCTAATCTTTGAAAATTGTTTAAAATTAGGGGAATTGTTTAATTTTATAATCGCAATATTGCAGCTTTCCTGATGGAAGGCTCGTAAATCTGTTTGAGGGGCATTCCGTATATAGTTTTCATTCAGTGATCAGCTCATCCCTAATGAACATAGAGTTATGAATGTAATGCCGATCGAGCGGGGACTTTCCCCTCAAATGTTGTTTTATCTGGCGCAGCATATAAACTATGAGTGGGGTAGATTGCTAGTTGTAAAGCCTTACATTTTAGCTAGCTCTCTATCAAAAAGTAAGATACTTCTTCAGGCTTGAATGTTTACATTGTTTTAGATTTGCATTGTTAAGTTTGAGAGTAATGTCAATGTTGCTCATTGCTTCTTTTTGTGAGGGCATATCCCATAATAACATCAGGTATGTTAATGGCTAAGTTTGGTCCCTGCTTGTAACTTTTAGAACCGTATTATTCTCCTTGGCTTGCTTATATTAAACCATACGACTTTGTATATAATATTCATGAAGTGAAACCTTTTGGCTCCGCATTCGTTATCAATAGGCAGGTTCTAAAAACGTAGGACGGGCGTGGGTTGTTATTGTTACAAACATTTTTTTAAACGAATTAAAAAATGAGTGCATTCAAATATACTGCATGCAATATATTCTGTTTGGGCGCACTTTAATATTAAAAATTAACAACTGACTCCTCGACATGTCTGTGACCCAGACTGACTCTTTCATTAAAAAGTTAAGTACTTCCCATTAAGCAGATATCTTAACCCCATTAAAAAGACTACATCCAATAGTGTGGTTTTGGTCATCCGATGCAGTTTTTTTCAGAAACCAGTTAAACTTTGCTGTTTTTTGGGCATCAAATGGAGTGTGGAGTGTCGTATTGCTGCATTTAAATCCACCCTGATTCTTTGGTGGAGGTCATGTTGTACAGTTATCATTTCTTTACAACTTCTGACGTTTATTTTGACTTGAACTGCGTGGCGCCATTACCAAATGACAAAACCGTTAATCCATTCAGCATACCAAATAGGACTTGAAGGCTTTTGAAAGGATTTGTAACGTTATATATTAATGTCAAGACAGATTTAGACAAAGTTGGACGCAATCATGGCTTAGGCACCCCTTAGTTGTGGGGAAGTGCACAGAAAATTTAACTATGACTGGAATCCTCCTTACACTTCTTTATCTTCAGGACAGTTCTGTTCTCCCGTGGTCCATTGAGCAAGAGCATAAAACAGGCATGGACACATTTATCTTAGACACTTTAGGGCCTAACTAAAGCTGGATATAGAAGTATTAAAATGGACTCTGTTCGCACTTACGTTTGGTGTTTGCTAGTTTCACAAGCACAGACAAGATCGAAATATCAGATCCTTCTTCTGGCTTTGACGCACAAAAACAATACTTAGCAATTTAGAGGACGCCATTATTTCTACTGTTGATTTGCTTAAGTTATTAAAAGGTACCAAAATGTTTTACAATACGCAAGATCGAAGTAGGACTTTGCTGGTTGGCAATGAGTTTATTACATGCTGCCTTCTGACCTCAGCTCCAGATTGGAACTAATAATTAAACTACAACAATAAATTTCTCGTTGCGAATGATCAGTAGGTGGACAAACGACATAAATTTCTGAGCAGTATATTGCAAGCAGTAAAATAAAAACACAGATGTACACCAAGAATAAGTTCATCCAATCCCCGCGGGCCCCAAAGCCCAAAGGCCATTGAAGCTCTGCAAAGCTCGCGGACTCTGTTCGCGATGACATGGAATATGGAAGACAGGCTTGTTCTTGGATTAACTGGCCTAGGATTACTTGGTCTTTATCTTACTAATAATTAACCCAACTATAAGAGAACTAATGCCATAAGTGCTCGGCCATAAAGCAACTACTTTGTAGAGTAGACAAAAAGCCAGCTAATAAATACCTCCTAATATTCCCGGTAAAGAGTCTATAGCTTTGCGGCTAATTTTTTAATAAACTCGCAAGATGATCAAGCTGTTTTTTTACCCATGATTTATCAGTCGGCGAGGATGGAGGCGATGGTGGCGGAGGCATGGGCTTGGCCACGCCGCCTGTAATAGCCCAACACTATGTGCTTATTGCATATCCTAAGGCTGTTTATAACGCTTTGCTTAATGTGACTCCCTGCTCTTTAAACAGTGTTCTTATTCGTTCTGCTGAGCGTTTGCGTTTTCATATAAAAAATTTTTTCGTTAGTTTCTCTTATTCGGTTCAATGAGTTCGTTAATGGTCTCGGGTTAGTAGTCGTCACTTCTAGTCTTGGGATCTTTCTTGTTCAAGTTCTTTTAGTCTTTGGGTTATCTTTCTTTAATATCAGGCCCTAGTTGGCGTCATCAGCCTCAACGAGTTTTTCTTTTTCTCTTTTTATGAGCTCATCTAGTTCACTAGTTTTGCTAAATTGTTTGTTAATTCGCCTTTGATGGTTTCTTAAAGATGATCAAGGGCCCGTTTAGATCTCGCATTGTGGTAGCGGCGAGTCGTGTATAGTCTTTAGCGCTGTTTCTTTGAAAAATGGATTCTGCTTCTATTTAATTTATTATTTCACCTTCTGATTGAATTTAATTCCTTTACGTTCATGTTTTGCTTTGGTTATCTGTCGGAGTTCTTGCAGTGTGTTTTGAAGTTTAGAAAACTGCCATCCGCCTTAATTTAGGCTAAAAGGCCAAGGCGTTTTGTACGCTCGCAGGAGGTCTATTTCTAATTGAACTCTCCACGGCTTAAAAACTTGATGGGTTCTTTTTTAAGTTGTAAAGCCTGAAACAAGGTGTCCTTGGTCGTTTTTTTTTTTCCACAAACAAATGGTCTTCTTTTACTTCAAAATCATTTGGGTCTATAAATTCGGGACGGTTCTTGGCTAACTTGGTATAATGATCTGACTTTACTTTCTGTTAATTCACGGCCGCAAAGAGTGCCCCGAGCGATAGTTGTACCTAAGGAAGACATTTCACTCATGTCGTGTCTCCAGAATCTAAATCATCAGATTCATCTTCTTCATTGCATGCCTTGTTTTTAAATAATAACTTTTTTATTTTGTTTTATAAAATATGCCCAATATTCTTATGGCTCGTTCTTAACCCGCATAGAAGTCTGTAAGAGCCCTTGGCGTGATGGGAAAATAACGGAATATTATAGTTCCAAATAATCCATTATATTGATGCAGATCAAATTCTCTTACTGTCAAATTTCAGACTTGGAGCGGATGAATTGATTGTGCAGGCTCTGCGCGTTTGCTTTCAAATTAGAACTGTTTCAACAAAACAGACCAAACGGGGACAGTTGACCCAGAATCTGGGCACGGGCAATCGTTAAGAAAAAATTTCTTTTAAAAATTGAGGGGCAAGAAATATTTTCTTTACACAAATGCAGACATTTTTTTAACCTATTCTGATCTTATGGCTAACCGGGAATGAAAGGGCTGACTTTGCGTTTCAAGAATCGAAAATGAAGAAGCACTAAAACATAGAATAGGTGCTGCAGATTACTAAAGACGGCAAAAAGTATTATAGCAGTAATTTTGAGTATGGATATCGCTGTTCATTCCTTAGATTTTGTGTTGTTAAATGCGAATGCGCAGTACTTTCAATGGAGAATTAAAAGACAGATTGTCTTATGAATATAACTTTTAATGAATACAAAGTGTTATCTTAGATCATCAGGACCCCGAAGCAAAGTACGCATTTCGACATTCGTTAGCGTTTGATGTTGTTAGCAACCCTAATTTAGCAGAGCTGATTGCGCACCAATAGAGTCACAATTTCACATTATATTACGAAAGAGTGATTAATCATACAACATATCCCAGAAGCAGGGCATGACACTATATGGAATTTTAGTTTGTTGCGTCGCCGCAAGATCGCATTAATGTATTTTATTGCTGTGCGAAGATGAGAGAACCGTTCAAAAGAGATGTGAAAAGTTGTTTAATCCTAAAATAACGAAAGTACAATGTTCGATTGGGGTAGTCCTAACAATTACGCTAGCGGGCTTAAACCTTATTCTGCTTTTTGATGAATAAGATAACTGTTTGGAGGGGGTGGGGGGGTTGTAGAAATCAAACAGTAGACCTTGTGTCTAAGTTTTTCATCGTCCAATGTTTGGTTGATGATTATTTATACAACGATAATACGGTTTTATGGATTTGAACTAAAGGTCAACAGAAGGATAATCAGTTGCATTGGTAAGCGGTTGAGTAACTGTTGAGAGACGTAATAAACATTAAATTGATACAGAAGAAGAACGAAATAATATAAATCCGCTCTTAATGTACTTTTGTTTTTATTATATGATGCGTAGCTGAATATTGTTAAATAACAGATAAAAGCGTAGTATACTAAATTATTTTTTATTTTTAAAAGCATGTTGTTCAGGTTTATCCAAATGTGCCTACAGCGCCGCAAGAGATGAGATAGTAGTATGCCCTAACTAAAATCCTTTTGATTAACCAACATTACAACAAATGCAACAAAAACTAGAGCAAGACATTTCAAATACAGCAAAACCAAACGGAAGGTTATTCTGCTGCCTTTTAATGTGTTACATATGTTAATACAGGAGCATTCGACTATAAGTGCTCTATCAGCAGGAACAAGTGTAGGCCTTTAGCAACGGTCATAGGAGCACGCAGCTTTACCTCTAGGGGTTTGTCTGTAGCTCTCGGTCTGTGTTCATTACGCTGTAGGTGCTGCTGGCTTAATAATTTAAAACTAAACTTCCAAAAGCACACAGCTATGGTTCAACTAATAACGGCTAAAACTTAGTTGTTGTAAACTGACAATAAATAAAGCGGCTTTTTGACTCAAACATCACGATGAAGAATTTTTCGTTTACAGCCTGATTTTGATGACTGCAAAAAGAACAAAAGTTTGATCTTCAAAGAAGGCGGGGGCAAGTTTTTATCAAACAGGCAGGACGCCGAGCAGATAATAAAGGTATGCTTCAAAAAAAAGTAACGAAACATTTAACTCTGTTCTAAACAGCTCACAGTATAAACAACGAAGGGTGTTTATACTTTGTTTATGAGTCATGCACAAAAAGACCGTTGATATTGGATTCTGATTATGCCGTTGTATTTTTTTTATTTTAAAATAAATATGGTGGCTTAGATAGAAAGACAGCATGGCTAAGTTATATGAAGACAAGCTGAAATGTTTGAAGGAATCCTCTGAGAAAGAGCGTTTGTTAAGAGCACTGAATGATTTGATTTAGAAGTCATTGACCCAACAAACGTACAGGCAAAGGCGTTGTTCATGTATTACTCAAGTTCCAGGCAAAACTAACAATAGACCGCCAGTTAAAAGTAATGTTAGTGTTTTTAATCGACTATGTAACAATAAATGAAGAAATCTGATGTATGGGTCTCAACTAAACACAGACTTTTCTTCTCAGAATGATTAACACCAGGTTGGGCGGACGACTGCTTACACAGTTTTGACGCTGCGCTGAAGAAGCTAACATGAGAGGCTCGGTTGGTCAGGGGCGAAAAAGTTGAGAGATTAGATTAAACAGGCAAAAGTATGCACCGATTGCAGGCATGGCGACAATTCCGCTACCTCGGGAGTTGGTTTTAAAGAGAGCAGTTTTAAACATAAAAAATTCAGACAACAAATGTTTCATGTGGTGCGTCCTTGCAAGGCTGCATCATGTCCGCGAACACGCAGAAAGAGTGACTAACTATCGGCAATACGCCAAAGATCTTAACTTCAATGGAATATCCTTTCCTGTTAGTGTAGACCAAATTGATCAGTTTGAAGAACAAAACAACCCAATAACTGTTAATGTATACACATGGGATGAGGAAACAAATTTGGTGCCAATTAAAGTGTCCAAGAACAGTCCAACAATAGGCGAACCAGCCAAAAGTCATGTGGACTTACTCCTAATGTTTTCGCCAGCAGGGCTGCCCCATTACACATTGATACGCACAATGAGCAGATTATTAGCGCATACTTCAAAGCATGAACATAAACAAGAATTCTGTAGAAAATGTTTAACAAGAATTCCAACCGCTCAAGCCGCGCTTGAACATATAAAACATTGTAAAAGTTCTGTAGACTGTAAGACAGAACTAACTACGCCCCCGCCAGGATCTAAAGTTAGTTTTAAGAACTGGAAACGGCTGCAAAATTCTCCATACGTAGTTTACGCAGACTTCGAGTCGCTTATTGTTCCTTATGAAGGGCCAGCACCACAAAAACTTCGAAAAACAGTCTTAATGAGTAATCATCAGATTTGTTCATTTGCCTTCATTATTGTTAGGTCTGATGGCGTTTATTCAGAGCCAGAATTATATAGAGGGCCAGATGCTGCAGAAACATTCTTAAAACGCATGCAGCAAGTGCGTAACGCCTGTTCTAATAATCTAAACTTATCTGAAATCATAATGACGCCTGAAGACCAACAACAGTATGACTCAGCCACACATTGTTGGATTTGCGGTTTAGAGCTAACGCCCAAGAGTGTAAACCCCACAGTAAGAGACCATGATCACATTAGTGGGAAGTTTAGAGGTGCAGCGCACAGTAAATGCAATCTTCAACTAAAGTTTGATCCAAAGACATGGAAGCTGCCTGTATTCTTTCACAACTTGCGAGGTTATGACTCTCACCTTATAATGCAAGCAGTAACCAGCGCCTTCAGGGTAGCATGCATTGCACAGTCATCAGAAAAGTACATGTGTTTCACTTTAAATAACATGTCTTTCTACGACTCTATGCAACACATGATGGGCTCATTAGAGGCACTGGCTATGTCCTTAAAGTCCTGCCAATAACGGAAGAATATTTTGACTCAACGCTTGTTAGAAAGGGTGTTTACCCTTATGAGTACATGAACAGTTGGAAAGGTTTGACGAAGAGACGCTTCCTCCTAAAGGCGCGTTCTTTTCTAGTCTTAGAGGAAAGGACATCAGCGACTCCGATTACCAGCATGCTCAAGATGCTTGCAAAAGTTAGATTGTAAAACGATGGGAGACTATCATGACTCCTATTTAATGGCAGATGTATGTTTGTTGGCGGACGTCTTTGAAAATTATAGAAAGACCTGCATGAAACATTACAGTTTGGATCCTGCGCATTATATTTCTGCACCCGGATGAGCTGGGACGCTTTCTTAAAGTTTACTGGAGTACAGATTGATTTATTGTCAGATTTACCAATGATTCAGATGATTGAAAACGGATTGCGTGGAGGAATTAGTATGGCATCGCATCATTACTGTAAAGCAAACAACAAATACTTGGACGACTATGATCCGAGTAAAAGGTCTAACTATCTTATGTATTTAGATGCAAACAATCTGTATGGTTGGGCAATGGCGCAATCACTTCCATTACGTAACTTCAAGATGTACACAGGCGGCGATCCGAATAATATTCAAAAGGCATTAAAGTGGTTGGGCAGTTTAACGCCGGGTCAACAGCGTGGATACATTCTAGAAGTTGACTTACAATATCCTCATGAACTCCATGACCTGCATAATGACTATCCATTGGCAGCAGAAAGTCTAAAGACGGATCCAAGAGAACCACCTAAACTTGTGCCTAATCTTCGCGGCAAAAAAAATTATGTCTGTCATTACAGACTTCTGCAATTTTATTTAAGACATGGGTTGAAGTTGACAGCAGTTCATCGCATAATTGCTTTTGATCAAGAACAGTTCATGAAACCATACATCATGAAGAACACTGATCTCAGAACTAAATCCACAGATGCTTCAGAAAAAGACTTTTTCAAGCTGATGAACAACAGCTGTTTTGGAAAGACTATGGAGAATCCCACAAACGTAAAGATGTCAGATTAGTCACCAAAGAGAACGAAGCAATTAAGCTGACTTCAAAACCTAATTATCAGGACTTTAGAAGATTTCATGATCAGCTTTTTGGCATAATGATGAAAAAAAAGAAAGTCAAATTAGACAAACCTGTATTTATTGGGTTTACCGTTTTAGAATTATCAAAGCTTTTGATGTTAGAGTTTCTTTATGACTACTTTAAGCCCTCGTATCCTGAGTCCAGAGTACTTTACACAGATACAGACAGTTTTGTTATAGATATTCCTACTGAAGATATTTATAAAGACATGGAAATGGAAGTGGCTAAAGGGCATGCGGGGTGGTACGACACATCTGATTACCCTAAAGATTCGCCTTTGCATTCAATTACTAACAAGAAGGTTTTAGGAAAGATGAAGGATGAATTATCTGGAAAGGTGATCAAGGAGTTTGTTGGTTTAAGGTCAAAAATGTACAGTATTTCGAGCCAGGAGAAAATCATTAAGAAAGCAAAAGGAATATCTCGCAGTGTTGTGCAGTCAAACATATCACATGACAACTACAAAGAAGCACTGTTTGGCAATAAGACTTTTCATCATGACAACGTAAAACTGCGATCTAATCTACATGAGATCAACACAACAGTTGTAACAAAGAAGTCGTTAGATAGAACAAACACAAAACGAGTATTTGTTAATCCAGAGTTTTCATATGCAATCGGCACTGGAGGACCGCATAAACAGGGGGTTTATATTTTTCATCAACTTTTGTTATAAGATCAATCATAGCTTCATCCAATTCATTTAAATCTTTTCTCATGTTTGCTTGATGCGTTCGAATTTTTTTTTATTATTTCAAGATATTCTTTTTCCCAATTTGGGAGTTTGAGTTGTAGGTGATCTGGATGATTTAGCATGCATTGATTAATCCCCGAAAATGTTTCCTTAATAGCATTACACGCATGAAATGATTCCCGTATCATTTTCAAGGTCTCTTCCTTTACCATTCTTGTTTCGTTCTGCGCTTCCTTCTGGCCTTCCATTTTAAACCAAAATATGTTTACGTAAATTAATTAAAGCGGAACTGTGTCTGGCGGAATTATCTGCAGTTCTTCTTTCACAAAAGATCTTTGAGGAGCTGGTTGTTTTGTTGTGTCAGTTTCTCGTAAATAATACACGGGCGGATTCATTTTTACAATTCTTTTTATTTCATATGGATCAACACTCCAAACTGGATCGGTTGCCCTGATGCGAGTGTCCCCTTCTGCTTCCCCCGGTAAATAAAGGTACCTTACTTTCAAACCAAACGGTAATAGTTTGCTGGGTGTACTGGAGTCTTCAGCAACATTTATTGTTTTCTTTTGATTGCTTGTACTGGTTTAGACCTTTAAATTCTTCATTATTCATTGCGCGCAAAACTGAGGGCAGTCTTCTAACCCATTCTGTGTTGCGAGAATTGTCAATCAGCTCTCTGTGATACTGGTAGGAGAAAAGTCTTTCAGCTAACTGTTTGTTAAAGTTTTCGACTAAAGCCTGTGATCTGTGAACTCCTGGAATGCCTCTTTTAATGGTAACTCTATGTTTCAACAATAATTGATTCACTTGGCCTTTAAATTCTTTTCCGTCATCGACTTGAATCATGCGAGGATAAGTTAAAGGACCTCGCTGGTATATCAGCTGTATAGCGACAGCAACAGCAGAAGCACTCTTTGTGTTAATGGTTCCGCATCTTTGTATCTTGAAGCTATGTCAATGACTGTAAGTGCGTACTTAAATCTTTTTCGTCTAATCCTATCAGAGGGTAAATATAGAAGATCCATTTGATGGGTGTCGTTCGGTATTGCGTTCACAAAGTGTGGTCTCTGTATTCGTCTAGGCGCTGGTAAATAAATTTGCCAAATCGCTTGTTTAGATAACCATTCTTTTGCTGTTTGTTCACTAACCCCAGCTGCTTGGCTTAGCTTTTTAATTGCTGTTATTCCTTCCAATATCCTTTGGGCGAATAATAGATTTTGTTCATTTTTATTCAGCCAATATTATGTGCAACAAAATACACAACGGTCATACCAAAGACAATAAACCCAATTTCTTGCATCTTTTGTTTTTCTGATGGTTGATAAAAGTCACTGAATTTTGGTGGGGGCAATGTCTCGATTGGTTTGCCTGTTACAAGATAATATTGTTTTATTGCTTGATCAACATCTTTAAATGTGTAAGCTGCATGCCCCTGTTTTTTCAGTGTGTTATTAATAAAATCTAACTGCTCAATTCTCTGCTTTTCATAGCGATCTTGTGCTGCTGCTAGTTGCTCCATAGCTTTGTTATGTCTTTTTCTCTCGCCGTCATCCCGCAGTTTACTAAATGCGAAATTACTTCCGCTAAAAGCAAGCGCATTCACCACAGCGCCGCCTATCATTATTACGAGTGAAGCCATTTTTTATAAATGTATTTTTTTCTTACATATTTATATTGTCTGGAATTATTCCTTGCTTAACTAGAAAATCTTTCGTAGCAAACGAAGCTGCAACAATAGCAATTAGCTTTGCTGAATCCTCAAAGTCTAGTTTGCCAAGATCTGCTGGTTTAATTCTTAACAGGCTTTTACCAAGCATTGAGTATCCTACACTTAGTCCCCCAATAACAGCAGAATGGTATACAAGGTTGTAACAGTTTTTTCGGTGCTCATTTTTATAAAATAAAATAATTATAATTATTAAAAAACATGAACAGTGATGATCTCCTACAGCTACAAGGCAGCCTAAACCTTCCTGAACTTATGAATGACCAAGTTGATGGCCAAGCTGTTATGCCCCAAAAGGAGAGGTTGTATTCTTTGGCAGCGTGTGGAAAAACAAAACAGTTCCTCGGAACTGAATTCAGCATTGAACAGATTCAACAGATGTCGCCACAAGACATTTTAAAGTATCATAACAGGTATGAAGCGCAGCTGGGGTCTAGAATGGTGAAAAGTGTGGGGCAAACGGTTCTTAGTTTGTACACTAAACTAGTCAGTAGATTTGCTCCCATTGATTCTGAACAAGATCTTACGTATGATTTAACGCAAGATCCAGTTTTAACAAAGTCATTAGAGTCTCTAGGCTGTGATCTATACTACAGATTTGGAACATTGTTATCGCCATTAATCATGGGATTAATAACTTTTAATCATATAGATTTTGTTTCCCTTCAAAATGAACGAGCTGGAAAATCAGCAGAATCAGAAAACACTGAATCAGGTGGAGAAAGTAACCAAGCCAGAAAATCAGCAGAAAACGCTGAATCAGGCGGAGACCATTAAAAATCCTGGGCATGTTGAAGCAGGAAGAAAATTAGCAGAGTGGAACAGACAAAAAAAATTAATGTTACAGAATATGACTCATCATGAAAACATAACACCTCCAACGCCAGAACAAGTTGATTCAATGCCAGCTATAAAAACTCCATGTGATACAAGGGCCCCAAAGTCTTCATGGAATATTGAACTTAAAACTGTTGCCATTTTTGGCGCCATTGCTGCTGTTGGGGGCGGTTATTACGGTTATAAAATATATAACCAATGGCAACAAAAACAAAAGCAATCAAAAAAATCTGAACCGTTAAATACAGAAAAAGACAACAGCACGCCAAAACCGCCAATAACAAAGCATCATTTTGATCCATTTCAAATGGAATAATATTTTAAATTTTTTTATAAAATAGATCATGGCGTATTATAAAATGATAAAGTCAATAAATAAAGACATGGAGTCTATAAAAGACATTTCCATAGACCAGAATTGTAATCAATGCGGTTGCTTAGGATGTAAGAACTTCCTTAAGATCTATGCTGACCGATCTCGCGCAGAAAACGCTGAGCAAGACATCCTCAACGATGACGCGTTTTTTGAGGCGTGTGTGTACTATATTAGGCATTTACTATTTAAGATAAAAACATAGATTGTATTTTTTTGATAATTATAAGATAACTGAATAAGAACTTGGTTGTACTTAGAGGATGACTTAGTTATGATCTTGAGGTAACTTAATCAAGAACTTAATCAAGAACTTATTAAGAACTTGAAGTATTAATTAAAAACTTAATTAAAAACTTAATTAAGAACTTGGAGTAACTTAATTAAAAACTTAATTAAGAACTTGGGGTGACTTAATTAAAAACTTAATTAAGAACTCGGGGTGACTTGGCGGTGGGAGTGTGTGTGGTGTACACAGAGCTTTATTATTTGTCATGTGTAACACCACTTGGTGCAAGACAGTGCTTGCGTTTTTGTGATGCATTGGCTCTTTTGTTGAAGTTCAAAGCAGCCACCAAGTGCATTTAACAGTGGCAGATCAGTGTGAAGACTTAAAATGTAAGGGCTTCTTTTTAGTAGTCCCCTACCCTTCTTTCCAAAACTTGGCAGTGAGCCGAGAACCGTGTATGCATACACGGTTCTTGGCAGTGAGCCAAGAAGCTTGACGGGTCCCCTACCCTTCTTTCCAAAACTTGGCAGTGAGCCAAGAGCCGTGTATGCATACACGGTTCTTGGCAGTGAGCCAAGAAGCTTGACGGGTCCCCTACCCTTCTTTCCAAAACTTGGCAGTGAGCCGAGAACCGTGTATGCATACACGGTTGACAATAGAACCACATCATTGCGAAGCTTGACGGGGAGAAATGACGAAATCACTAGGCTAGGTTGCTATCAACATTAAGTGGTGGGCGGACAACGGGCTTTAGCCGCGCCTCTCTCTGCATGTCTTCTGGAAGAATTAAAGGAGTTTTTTGTTGAGAAAAATCTAACAGTTTTTGATTAGCTGCTTGCGCTTCAAAAATTTCGTGATTTAATTCTTGCGAAGAAGGACTACTAAATAGTTCTGCTTCTGAAGAAGGACTACTAAATAGTTCTGCTTCTGAAGAAACACTATCGCCCGACATAAAATCTTTTTACAAACACCTTTTTCCTTGAAAAACACCGCGTCTTTCCACCACAGTCCCAGTATCGCGTGATGAATTGTTTTGCTTCGGCCGACTTTCAACAATGCAGCGCCATTTTTTAGATAAGGAACAATCTCATCGATAGCCAAACACGTATTAAAACTGGCTGTATCTTTGTCAACAATATTGCCTTCAACGTTTTCATTTCCTTGAACCAACAAACCTTTAAGATACACAATTCTGTTCTTCAGTAAACCGGTTATTAGAATAACACACCCACAGCACAGAACCGTCCTGCTCGCCAGGCAGTCAGTGGAAGAATGTGTGGGTTACCCTAGTCATGTGAGCGCCCGCTGATTGGCCAGGCTGTACCAGCGCCGCCACGCGGGCAGTGTTGGCTGATGTAATATGGTGCAATCGAGCAAGCTGGGCAGGAAGGAGTGGGGGTAGGGAAGAAGTGCAGCAGTATTGATTTTTTGGCCGGAGACACACCTGCAATGTAAACAGGGAGCACGCCACCGTAGGCGAGGGGTATGCTACTGTAAACCAGGGGCACATTTTTTTTAAATAGTGTGTGTGTGTGTTTGTGTGTGTGTGTGTGTGTGTGTGTGTGTGTGTGTGTGTGTGTGTGTGTGTGTGTGTGTGTGTGTGTGTGTGTGTGTGTGTGTGTGTGGTTATATATAAAGTTGTAGCTGATTCAATGTCTTCCACACAATTTAATCTATAAAGCTGTTGAAAAAGTATTTGTGATTCAAAAACTTTTTCTAACTTAGAATCCACACTGTCTTCTAAAACTGCAGCTATATTGCCATATACAAACTTACACCACCACAGCACTGGGTGAAATAAACACCCCAAGTGCTGGGCAGGTAGGCCGGCAACTAGCAATTAAAAGCTTACCTGCCACCTGCAAAGCAGGCCCGTTGACACCGCCCTGACAGAGTTGACAGTACTGAAAAGAAAGCCGTGGGAACAGACACCGTTTGTATATGAAGCGCGTTCAGTCACGGCTGCTTTTCCCTACGTTACTCTATGAGGCGTGTTCAGTCCCGGCTACTTTCTCCTACGCTACTCTCTGAAAACTTTAGTAAATTAGTATTAAAACGGATAACCCTGCACAGTATGTTTGTTTGTAGATAATCGTTATTTTTTGGTTATTGACGTCTTACTTGTCAGAGAACAGTAATATGCTGATTCTAGGTCACTTTCGCCCGAAAACTCGGTGGAGGAGCAAGTGGGGTAGAGTCGGCATATTATTGTTCTCTTGTATTCAGAACAGAAATGGAGTCATAAGCAAGATTTCGATCGAGAAGTCCGAATTTCGTAGAATGATAATTTGGATCAAAACTCCGACAATGAACGAAGAAGGCGACTTGATCAATTGAACCTGCGTCATCAGTCATTTCGTATAGTCGCAAGCCTGTGCGGAAAAGATCGTAAGCATGCGATATACGAAATGAGAGCTCATGAACATTACTTTTAACATGCATCTTCAGATTCTTCGGTTTTCCTCTTACTTTTCGTAAAATCAAGAATTATTCAATATTCATTCGACAGACAATTGAAAATGGCGCCAAGATTGCTCGTGCAAAATCCCAGTTTAGAGAAAATATGGGCTTCTCAGCCCAGTACGGTTGTAATGAATAAAATACATTAATTTTTGTGACTTTAGTGACGTACATACAACTATGTAGGTTCTGAGGTATTCATGATTTAAAGAATTTACACAATAAAAATGAGATTCGACCAAGGGAGGTAAGGGAAAGATAACTCTCGAACAAAACATTTTCATCCACGAAAGGTAACCAAAAGAAATATACACTGTTAGCACCCGGCTACATCCCCCCCTACTCTGTTACAACCAGCGTCCTCGCTGACATAAAATGACAGAGTCATCAAGTACAACACATAAATCAATGGGGAAAACTGGAGCTTTAGACTTCAAGTCTGGAGAGGCATTTCTTCCTAAACAAACCCTTTTATCAGTGTATCAAAACAAAGCATCAAAACATCTTCTCTCTCTCATTCTTTGTATTCATATCATTCCAACTAACGAGGGCTTGCTTTTTTTACAAGGCTTCTGAAAGTCGGCAGATTCGCATTGACTAGAATGGGCATATAATTTAAACAAAATTCCAAAATGTCAAATACAAAATGACTAGGAAGGATTTGTTTTTTCAAAAAAATCCAAAACATCGGGTAGGCACCGAGTGACAACAATGGACTTGTTATTTGAACAAAATTCCAAAATGTCAAGTACCAAAATGACTTAGAGAGGATTTTTTTTATTTAAAACAACATTCCAAGAAAGTCGGGTACAAAATATACTTTGAATAGGTTTGTTAAATTCCAGGGCATTGGGTACCAAACGACAACAATGGGCTTGTTATTTGAACAAGATTCCATAAAGTCCGGTACAAAATGGCTAGAAAGGAATGATCAAACTCCTTAGAGTCAAGTCCCCAGGAAAACATGGACTAGGGTAGGTTTTGTCGTTTTGGACAAAGTTTCCCCAAGAGTCACACAACGTAGTTTTCTCTTGGTCATTACTGTCGACGTTGAAAAACAGAGGCGTACATCATTTTACATCTTTGGGGAACAATCGATATGTACTGTTTTACAAAAAAAGAAAGAAGACAACATTAAAATGTCACAAGGTATTAGAAAAAAGTAGTCCACAACACCTCTTTTCAGGAGGTATTTAACAAGAAATCAGTCCTGGAGTATGAAAACTGTCCCTGAGAACATCTGACCAAGTCAGTTAACTATGCAAGCGTTCAACCGTCTAGGCGGGCACTGAGGGTATACCTTTTTGTTGGTTTCCCTACCAGACGCATAGACCGCCGTGGGGCTGGCGTAGGTGGGCCAGTAGCACATTGGAGAACTGGGGAGAGCAGCGCGATGTGGTCACCCCGGCCACAGCGTCTCCCACCAGGCAGCAGGGCCAGGACGAGACCATCTCTGAGCATGGGTCCCATCTCCAGTACCTCCGGCGGAAAGTCAACCAGGCTGGGGATGGACCACTGCCAGCAACCACACCCAGGGACGCCCTCACCCGTGGCCCACGACAAGCAGCACTCCGCAAGGATGTCCGGTATTTCGTCCGGAACCATCCCACCACCACCCCTGAAGAGGCCAGGAACGAAGCCCAAAGGTGGATGCAGGACTGCAGTGCCGACGGCGACATCCTCCACACGGCTGGCAATGCTGCCGTCGCCCCACCTCAAAGTCAGCCAGAGGCACCCACAGCTACAGTCGCCAGCCCGAGGCAGGAAATCCAGCAGCCACCACCTGCACGGCCACCACTGCAGGTCCGCAGCTGTGTGACGGGCACACAGCACCCAGGACGACGGCCCAGGCGGAGGCGACGGAGGTCGGCACCTGTGAAAACTGGGGACAAACCCCAGTCCTCTGCCCCTGCCAGCAGCCAGAATGCTGACAAGCGACATGGCCCAGCAGCACCCAGGCAACAGGCAAAGTCCATTTTGCCTCAGCTGTCACCAGGAGAGATGCGCCGACTGCAGCAGGAGGACCCATCCATCGGGCCAGCTCTCTCCTCCCGGCCAAAGAAGCCCGCAGCTGGCGAGAATAGGGAGCTGATGCAGGGGGTGCAGAGGTAGTTGGCTGGCCATGGTGTCCGGTCTTCTTGGGCTGTGTCTCCTTGGTCCTTCTGTCTCCGATCCTGCTCGCAGCGCCAGTTGTGATGGTGTGGAGGGGTAAGGGGTGTGCAGGTGAAGACAGGCAGATGGTGAGAAGTGCAGGAACCAAGGGACAGCAGCCGGTCAAGAAGACACAGTGGACGAAGCAGAGTTTTTCTCCCTTTATTTCTCTCCCATGGCAAGGAGCTCAAACCAGGAACGCACTCAGCGCACTGAGCACTCTCTTTCTGCCTCTCACGCCAGTCGCTCACATCATGGAACTCTAGGGGAACACACTGATCCATTCTCACACAACGCTCTACTTTTATAGCAACATACCGGGCCGCAAAGCCAGCAGCGCGGTGCTAGAGACGAAACGGGCCTCGTGAGGCCGGAACCAACAGAATTTTGTGTTTTCTATGGCAGCTTCAGTGTTGTCTGGCTCGCTGTCCGTTCAAACTATTAACACATATTTACTATCGATGAAAACCTCAGAACACAAGGGATAAAATGCAGTAAGTCACATTTGACAATTTTGTTCCTGTACTAAATCATTGCTGATTAATGTCCCAGAGTGAAGCCACTTTTAACAAGCTTACGTCATATTTTCCTTTATTTTGATGAAAAATACTAAACAGCGTGAAATAATTTTGTAATGAATAAAAAGCTGGCATCTCGCTCTTTTTATACATATAAATTTCATTATCCAAGATGCCGTCCAAGCGGAGAACTTTGCGTTTAAAGTTTGATAGAAAACACAGCTGACTTTTCACTTCGCGGGGCCGTCGGCGCCTACTTTTGACACAATTTTCAACTGAAAAATACTCTGTTGAAACGGTCTGTTAAATAATAAATTCTACACATTTTCAGTTGTATTCATAACAGAAATGGAGTCATAAGCAAGATTTCGATCTAGAAGTCCGAATTTCGTAGAATGATAATTTGGATCAAAACTCCGACAATGAACGAAGACGGCGACTTGATCAAGGGAACCGGCATCATCAGTCATTTCGTATAGTCGCAAGCCTGTGCGGAAAAGATCGTAAGCATGCGATATACGAAATGAGAGCTCATGAACATTACTTTTAACATGCATCTTCAGATTCTTCGGTTTTCCTCTTACTTTTTGTAAAATCAAGAATTATTCAATATTCATTCGACAGACAATTGAAAATGGCGCCAAGATTGCTCGTGCAAAATCCCAGTTTAGAGAAAATATGGCTTCTCAGCCCAGTACGGTTGTAATGAATAAAATACATTAATTTTTGTGACTTTAGTGACGTACATACAACTATGTAGGTTCTGAGGTATTCATGATTTAAAGAATTTACACAATAAAAATGAGATTCGACCAAGGGAGGTAAGGGAAAGATAACTCTCGAACAAAACATTTTCATCCACGAAAGTAACCAAAAGAAATATACACTGTTAGCACCCGGCTACATACGATAGAGATGAGATCAGAGAAGTCAAGATTCTTAAGATGCATATATACTATACAACGGGTACCATTCTTATACAAGGGAAAGCATGTCTACAGTGGGTCGATGAGATTTCGACAGGCTGCATACTATTGTACACACACTGGGTGTGTCTGCGTGCTCTGACCCACTCTCCATCACACACATGTGCGTGCCAGACATGGAAGCAGCGACGGCCGGCGCGAAAGGCGCTGGGGTGTGTGCAGTGGATGAGGCCAGCACTGGTGCGACCGTGAAAGAAGACAGCGCTGTGTGCTTATCCCGCCAATTACACGGGCAGAAAGCGGTGAAGAGGAAGGAGATACAGACCGCCCCTTGACCGCTCCATCCTGCCAACACTCAGCATCCCCCCTCCACTCCCCACCCCCTTCACCAGCTAAGGCCAGTTCTTCTCACCCATTGACAGAACCTCCTCCCTCCACTGCCCCTTCATTGAGCCCATCTTCCGTCACCGGTCCAGTCTGCATTAGTGCACAGGCTTCACAGTCCCCCACTTCTACTGAAAATTCACCCCCCCTCCTCACCATCCTCCACTGTAACCCCTGCCCCACCTGACTCAGTCATGCTCCTCCCCTCTCCCAAACAAGACACCACTTTCACGGCAGTTACTGAAAGCGTTAGCAGCGACACCGCCACAGACACTGAAAGCGTTTCCAGTGACAAAGACGGTGACCAAGCTTCAAAGTCAGGTAACATGCTAGATGTGTGCTGCTGCCATGATGACTGTGTGTCCAAAGCAGAGTTTTTACAAACAACACAATCCCTACAAGCTGAAGTTTCGGCCCTTCGTGCAGCACTACAAGAAGCAAGACACACATTTAAGATTGATATAGATGCCATCACCACTCAGTTACTGCACTTACAAGCCCAAAACACACAAAAACCTCTTTCCCGCTCCTCAAATCACAAACTTCCCTCCAAGACTGCATCCTCCAAACCACCCTCCCCCAAATCATCCACCCCCAAATCATCATCTCCCATTTTGCCCACCCCGCTGAATGCCGCTGCCACAGAGAGCAATGCTGACAGTGGACACAGCGCAGGCAAAGCAGACTCCACAGCAGTGTCTGAGTCCCTCAGTCAGCAGACCTCCACCCCCAACCCTCTCCAACATGTCGGTGTCACTAAGGACACCACCCCCAAACCTCTCCACCATGTCAGTGTCACTAAGGACACCACCCCCAACCCTCTCCACCATGTCAGTCTCACTAAGGACACCTCTACCATTCTGCTGGGGAATGATGTAGTGAAAGGGTGGATCCCTCCCGCTCCTCACCTCCCAACAGCAAGCCCCAAAAAGTGTGTGTCAGTGACCTGACAGTGACCCAGCTGACTGAGTGGCTCAGTGGCCAGACACCCTCAACTACCGTGAGACTGGCTGCAGTTCATGTTGGGATCCACGACTGTGCACACAAGTCCAGGCCTCAGCAGACAGTGCCATCAGCAGTGACAAGTGGAAAGACCTTCTTTCCCAGTGCCGGAGGGTCTTTCTCAAAGCGTCACTGCTAGCTTCTGCTATCATGCCTGCCAGAGGACAACACCCCTTCAATTCAGTCATCCATCACAGCAACAGGAACCTGCAGCAGGTGTATGACGGCATGGGTGTGCACTACAGGGACCACACTGCTGTCTTCACCACCAGCAGTGGTGCACCCAGAATGGCATTGTACCAAAATGCTATTCTGCCAACGAGGAAAGGGACAGCACGCCTTGCTGAAAATCTGTTTGCTAGGAAACAGGCAGACAGCATCGGCACAAAGAGGGGCAGTGACCACAGGCCTCGCCCCACTGGACGTCTCTCCTCTTCCCCCATGTTGCATCACCGCTCCGTTTCTCCTCCCATCCATTCACCTACTCCACGCATGTTACTAACTAACAATCACACATCACAGTCCTCTCAACCCCAGAACCCCCCTACTCTTCCACATTCTCCGGCCGACCCACACTACTCGGAAGTCTTTTATTATATTTCTTATATTTCCTCCCCTCCCTACCACCACTCTAAACCCCACCCACCCACTCCGACGATCGGACAGTAGGCCCACTACCACGCGGGGAACTAATTCGTATGGTAGCCTAGTAGAGAGACCTACACCTCGCCTCCACAGCCACCACCCATGATGCCACCGCCTGTGTATCCTCCTATGTTATTCCCTAGAGAACAGTAATATGCCGACTCTACGCCACTTTCGCCCTCACCCAGTTTTCGGGCGAAAGTGACCTAGAATCAGCATATTACTGTTCTCTGACAAGTAAGACGTCAATAACCAAAAAATAACGATTATCTACAAACAAACATACTGTGCAGGGTTATCCGTTTTTAATACTAATTTACTAAACTTTTCAGATTTTAGTTTTTGTTTAATCCTATGTTTTTCTTGATCGTTTCAAATAACATCATTTTCGCGCAAACATTCTTCAAATGAGTCTCTGTCTTTCATGTGAAATAACACTACAGTCTTTAACTGTTCTCTAAAGTCTTTAAACTGAGTTATATTTTCTGGCATAAAATCCACACACTTATCCAGCATGTCTTCCGCTGAAAGCTAGTTTCGACAAAGTGTTTCTCTTTTTAACTATGTCTTTTTCTGCTGAACAGTCATCTATAATAAATAGCGTTTTGCGTTCCTTCAACAATATAAAAAAGCGTTCTAGACATTCACTCAGTTTATTGCTGGGATCAACTAAATATATTTCATCATCTGTCCTATAAACCTTCTATCATGATATGCTTTGTTCCATTTAAGTGTTGGACAGAAAATCACAATATGATTAAAATTATAACGATAAACTGTTTGTAATAAGTCTAGGACAAATATTGTTTTTCCACAACCAGTCTGCCCACAAATCATTGAACAATGAGGGGATTTTATCATAAAGTTTAACTGCTCCATAGTTTTATAACAGAATTTAATCTAATCCAGTTATTATTTTATCATACCTCCGTCAAAACTTGTTCAGTATAATAAAACCCTACGAGGCCTAAATGGGTAAGATTAATCCAATTCAGTTCTGTAAGATTGTTTCTATTTAAGTCAACATTGATTTTGTTGCTTGTTGTTATGATCTAATATCCTCACCATTGTGAAGAACGACGATGGTAACGTTAAGGCGTTTAACGTCTAAGTTTTGCCAGCTAATATTAATTCCTTTTATAAGGTCATCACTAACGCCCACAACCCCATCCCTCCCACATCTTTAAAGACAGAAATTTCAAATATCATTGTGAACGTGTCTCCTAATTTCTGCTTGGAAAGAACTGTAATTTTGTAGAAGCTTTTTTTACAACTGTTTCTTTTCTGTGGAGGATGTACTGCTTTTTCCCCATACGGCGTTATTTCAATTTCTTTCCGACTATTGTCGTCCGGCATAAGACTTACATGTAAAGGGCCAGAGTTGAATGCTTTTCTGAAACTTTTTGACGGCTAAATATGTAAATGGGCTTATGAATTCAAATTTTATTTCCATTCTAAAATATGGTTCTAAGTGCCATTTGAGGTCAGGTTTTCGAACTATTTTATATTCATACAGGCCAACATTATTTGCCTCTAGATTGCGCAGTTGTTCTAGTTTAGGAAACTTTTTGCTGTCGCCAACCTCTTTGCGTTTATAATCACCATCTTTAGTGTACTCAAACCATACAAAGCCCCTATCTCACCGTTCTGTTCAAAGTCCGCAACATCTGCAAGGTCTTTTAATTCTAAAGTTATACACCTTACAGGCGCCTAATGTAACTCGGATTCTTCTGGCCCACGCGACATTTTTTAGTACAACTTATTATTTTATTTCCAAAACAATGTGCAGGTTATCACATTTTACGACTTTCCCCGTTTTTGTTTTTGATTTTTATATTAAATGATCCGACCCTCCCACAAACTAATCTTTTAAACTGTAAATTAGGGAATTGTATAATTACATAATCGCAATATGCAGCTTTCCCTGACGGAAGAGCTCTTAAAACAGTTGAGGGCCTTCCATCATATAAGTTTTCATCAGTGCTTAGCTCGTCCCAAATGAACATAGAGTAATGAATGTAATCAAGATCGAGCGGATTTTCTCCCTCATAAGTAGTTTTGTTTGGTGTAACTCTAAATCTATGATTGTCAGCTTCAAAGCCTAACATTTTAGCTAGCTCTACATCAAAAAGGTAATGTACTACTTCTTCTTCAGGTTTGAATGATAACATTGTTTTTAGATTTGCATTGTTAGTTTGAGAGTAATGTCGAAGTTACTCATTGCTTCTTTTAGTGAGCAAAACCCGTAATAACCATCGGGTATGGTTAACTGGCTAACTTTGTCCCCTGATTTGTTACTTTTAGAATCGTATTATTATTCTTGGATTCAGTTATATTAAACCATACGACTTTGTAAAATATTTCATGAAGTGCAACCATTTTGGCTTCGCATTCGTTATTAATAGCATGTTCTAAAAACGAAGGACGGTCTTGGGTTGTTATTGTTACAAACATTTTTTTAAACAAAATAAAAATGAGTGCATTCAAATATACTGATGCAAAATATTCTGTTGGGCCGCACTACAATCTTAAAAATAATAGCAACTGATACTCTTGACATTGCTGTGACCCAGACTGCCTCTTTTCATAAAAAGGTGAGTACTCCATGAAGAGCTATCTTAACCCTCCTATTAAAAAATACTACATCGCAAAAGTGTGGTTCAGTCATCCGATGCAGTTTTATCAGAACCAGTTAAACTTTGCTGTGTTTTGTGCATCAACTGGGTGTGGAGTGTCGTATGCCGATCATTTAAATCACCATGATCCTTTGGTGAGGTCAGTGTACAGATTTCATTTCTATTACACCTTCAGACGTATTTTGTCTGAATTGCAAGCACCATTGCCAAATGACAAACCGTTTAATCCATTCAGCACAGAATAGACATGAAGGCTTTTGAAAGGATCTGTAACGAATTTAATATATTAACATCAAGACAGACTTTAGACAAAAGTTGGATCCTAATCATGGTCTAGGCACCCTTATTTTTGGGGCGTTCACAGAAAGGATAACTATGACTGGCATCATCCTTTTAAATCTTTCTTTTCAGGCATAACTGCTGAGCCCGGTTCCATAGAGCAAAGCATAAAACAGCATGGACAACATTTATCTTAGACACTTCTAAGGGCCTAACTAGAGCAGGAATAGAACGAATAAACGACTCTATTCGTACTTACGTTTGGTGTTTGCTAGGCTCGCAAGCACAGGCAAGATCGAGCATTACTGATCCTTCTTACTGGCTTTGATGCACAAAAACAGTTCTTGGCAAATTTAGAGACGCCATTAATTCTACAGTTGATTTACCTTCAAGTATTAAAAGGTACCAAATGTTTTTACAATACGCAAGATCGAAAGTAGACTTTGCTGTTGGCACTGGTTTATACATGCTGCCTTCTGACCTCAGACTCCAGATAGGTACAATAATAAACTATAATAATGAAATTCTTATAGCAGGCAATGAACAGAAGGTTGGGAAAAACGACATAAATCTGGGCCAGTATATTACAAACAAAAAAGAACACCCAAGATTAAGTCATCCATCCCAAAGTCCAAACCCCAAAAGTCATTGAAGACTCAGCAAAGCTCGCGGACTCTGTTCGCGATGACCATGAATATGAAAAGACAGCGCTTGTTCTTGGATTAACTGGCCTAGGATTACTTGGTCTTTATCTTACTAAATATTAACCCGACTATGAAGAGACCTAATGCCCATAAGTGCTCGGCCATAAAGCCAACTACTTTGCTTGCAGTAGACAAAAGCCAGCTAACAATGCCCCTAATATGCCAGGTAAAGAGTCTATAGCTTTACCGGCTAATTTTTTTAATAAATCCGCAAGATGATCAAGCTGTTTTTTTACCCATGATTTATCAGGCGGTGATGGAGGCGATGGCGGTGGAGGCACTGGCCCAGCACCACCGCCGCCTGTAATAGCCATCACCAGTGTACTATTGCAAATCCTAAGGCAGTTATAACGCTTGCTAATGTGACTCCCTGCTCTCTAAACAATGTTCTTATTCGTTCTGCTAGCGTCGTGTCTTCATATAAAAATTTTTCGATAGTTTCTCTTATTCTATTCACTTGAGTTCGTAATTGGTCTCGGTAGTAGTCTGTCACTTCTAGTCTTGCTGATTCTTTCTTGTTCAAGATCTTTTAGTCTTTGGTTATTCTTTCTTTAATATCATGCCCTAAGTTGGCGTCATCAGCCTCAACGAGTTTTTCTTTTTCTCTTTTTATATGCCCATCTAGTTCACCTAGTTTTGCTAAATTGTTTGTAATTCGCCTTTGATGCTTCTCAAGCATGATCAAGGGCTAATAATTCTCGCATAGGCAATGGGGAATCATTAATTGTTTTTAACGCTGTTTCTTCTGAAAAACTGGTTTCTGCTTCTATTGTATTTATTAATTCGCCTGCTGATTGATTTAATTCTTTAGTTCCATGTTTGTGCATTTGGTTATCTGTCGGGAGTTCTTGTAGTGTGTTTTGAAGTTTAGCAACTGCATCCCTATCTAATTTTGGTCTAGCAATGCCAAGGCGATTTTGTACGCTCGCAGGGAGTCTATTTCTAATTGAACCCACGGCTAAAAACTTTGATGGGTCTTTTTTAGTTGTAAGCTGAACAAGTTCTCCTCGTCGTTTTCACAAACAAATGGTCATCTTTTACTTCAAAATCATTAGGGTCTATAAATTCGGGGGGTTCTTGACCTAAACTTTGGTACAATGATTTGGCCTACTTTCTGTTAATTCACGCCGCAATGAGAGCGTTGAGCGATGCTGTGTCAAAGGGATCATTTCACTCATGTCGTCTCCAAGATCAAAAACATCATAATCTTCTTCGCCTTCAATTCCTGCCATGTTTTTAAATAATTAACTTTTTATTTTGCTTCATAAAAATGCCACAACAAGCACATGGCTCGATTCTTGACCCGCATAGAAAACTGAAAGAGCCCATGGCGTGAAGGGAAATAAACGGAATATTATTGTTCCAAATAATCCATCTACTATTGATGCAGATCAATTCTTACTGTCAAATTTCCAGACTTAGGAGCGGATGAATTGATTGTGCCAGGCTCTGCACGTCTTACTTTCAAAATAGCGCTCGATTCAACAACAGACCCAAACAGGACAGTTGTACAGAACCTGGGGCGGGCAATCGTTAAGAAAATTTCTATAAAACTTGAGGGGCAAGAAATATTTTCTTTACACAATGCAGACATATTTTTAACCTATTCTGATCTATGGCTAACCGGGAATGAAAGGGCTGATCTTGCGTTTCAAGGAATCGAAAATGAAGAAGCACTAAAACATAGAATAGGCGCTGGAGATACTAAAGACGGCAAAAAGTATGTAGCAGTAAATTTTGCGTATGGAAATCGCTTTTTTCCATTCCTTAGATTTTGAGTTGTTAAAAGCGCATGCGCCGTACTTTCAAGGAGCATTAAAAGACAGATTGTCATATGAACTAACTTTTAATGAATACAAACGTGTTATCAGATCATCAACACCGAAGCAAAGTACAGCATTTCTGACATCTCGTTAGAGTTGATGTTTGTTAGCAACCCTAAGTTAGCAGAGCTGATTGCGCACCAATATGAGTCACATTTCCCAATATATTACGAAAGAGTGATTCATCATACAACATATCCCAGAAGCAGGGCAGACACTATATGGAATTTTAGTTTTAAGCG
The DNA here is from genome assembly GCA_018398815.1 of Conus ventricosus. Classification (NCBI taxonomy): domain Eukaryota; kingdom Metazoa; phylum Mollusca; class Gastropoda; order Neogastropoda; family Conidae; genus Conus; species Conus ventricosus. Next base: position 7,426 of record JAFLJL010013809.1, on the reverse strand, counting down.
TCGCAGCAAGATCGCTTAAAAGGTATTTTATTGCTGTGCGAAGAGAAAACATTCAAAAGAGGAAGTGAAAAGTTTTTTAATCCAAAAATAACGAAAGTACAATGTTCGATTGAGGGCAGTCCTAACCAAATCTATGCTAGCGGGCTTAAAACCTTAATCAGCATTTTGATGAAATAAGAAAACTGTTTGGAGTGGGAGGTGTAGAAATCCAACAGTAGACCTTGTGTCTAAAGATCTGCACCTTCACAATGTTAGACTTGATGATTATTTAACAACGAAATACGGTTTATGGATTGACCTAAGGTCAACAGAGGATAATCAGTTGCATGGAAGCGGGAGAACTGTGAGAGACGTAATAAACATCCAAATTGATAAAGAAGAAGAAGCCGATAACCGCTTAATGTACATTTGTTTTTTATTATATGATGCGCAGCTGAATATTGTAAATAACAGATTAACAGAGTAGTATACTAAATTATTTTTTCATTTAAAAAAAAGCATGTCTGTTCAGGTTTATCCAAATGTGCCTACAGCGCCGCCAGAGAAGAGATAGTAGAAAGCCCTAACATAAAAACCTTCAGATTAACCAACATTACACAAATGCAACAAAAACTAGAGCAAGACCTTTCAAAATACAGCAAAACCAAACGAAGGTATCTGCTGCCTTTAATGCTGTTACATATGTTAATACTGGAGCATCGACTATAAGTGCTCTATCAGCAGGAACGAGTGTTGGTCTCTTAGCAACGGGCATAGGCCACCCGCAGCTTTACCTCTAGGAGGTTGTCTTTAGCTCTCGGTGTGTGTTCATTAGCTGTAAGCGCTGCTGGCAAAAAATTAAAAACTAAACTCCAAAAGCACACAGCTATGTTCAACTAATAACGGCTAAACTTAGTTCGTTTAAACTGACAATAAATAAAGCGCTTGTTGACTCAAACATCACGGATGAAGAATTTAATCGTTTACAGGCCGATTTTGATGACTACAAAAGACAAAGTTTTGATCTTCAAAGAAAGGCGGGGGCAAGTTTTTTCTCAACAGCCAGACGCCGAGCAGATAAAAAAGGAATGCTTAAAAAAGTAGACGAGACATTAAACTCTGTTCTAAACAGCTCACATTAACAACACCAAAGGGTGTTTATACTTTAGTTATGAGTCCAAGCGCAAAAAGACCGTTGATATTGGTTCTGATTAAGTATTTTTTTTTAAATTTAAATAAATATTTTGGCTTAGAAAGAAAGACAGCATGGCTAAGATATATGAAGGACAAGACGAATTGTTTGAAGGAAATGCTCGAGAGAGAGCGTTTATCAAGAGCACTGAATGATATTGATTTAGAAGTCATTGACCCAACAAACGTACAGGCAAGCGTTGTACATGCAATTTCTCAAGTTCCAGGCAAACTAACAATAGACCCGCCAGTTAAAGTAATGTTAGCTGTTTTAATCGACTATGTAACAATAAATGAAGAAAATCTAGAAGTCTGGGTCTCAACTAAACAGCAGACTATTCTTTCTCATAATGACTTAACACCCGGTTGGGCAGACGAACTGCTTACACAGTTTGACGCTGCCGCTGAAGAAGCTAAAATGAGAGGCTCTGGTTGGTCAGAGGGGCGAAGTCTTAGAGATTAGATAAACAGGCTAAGTATGCACCGATTGTAGCAAGGCTTACATTCCGCACCTCGGGAGTTGGTTTTTAAAGAGAGCAGTTTTAAACATAAAAAATTCAGACAACAAAATGTTTCATGTGGTGCGTCCTTGCAAGGCTGCATCATGTCCGCGAACACAGCAGAAAGAGTGACTAACTATCGGCAATACGCCAAAGATCTTAACTTCAATGGAATATCCTTTCCTGTTAGTGTAGACCAAATTGATCAGTTTGAAGAACAAAACAACCCAATAACTGTTAATGTATACACATGGGATGAGGAAACAAATTTGGTGCCAATTAAAGTGTCCAAGAACAGTCCAACAATAGGCGAACCAGCCAAAAGTCATGTGGACTTACTCCTAATGTTTTCGCCAGCAGGGCTGCCCCATTACACATTGATACGCACAATGAGCAGATTATTAGCGCATACTTTCAAAGCATGAACATAAACAAGAATTCTGTAGAAAATGTTTAACAAGAATTCCAACCGCTCAAGCCGCGCTTGAACATATAAAACATTGTAAAAGTTCTGTAGACTGTAAGACAGAAACTAACTACGCCCCCGCCAGGATCTAAAGTTAGTTTTAAGAACTGGAAACGGCTGCAAAATTCTCCATATGTTGTTTATGCAGACTTTGAATCACTCATTGTTCCTTATGAAGGGCCAGCACCACAAAAACTTCGAAAAACAGTCTTAATGAGTAATCATCAGATTTGTTCATTTGCCTTCTTAATGTTAGGTCGGATGGCGTTTATTCAGAGCCAGAATTATATAGAGGACCAGATGCTGCGAACATACTTAAAACGCATGCAGCAAGTGCGTAACGCCTGTTCTAATAATCTAAACTTATCTGAAATCATAAATGGCGCCTGAAGACCAACAACAGTATGACTCAGCCACGCATTGTTGGATTTGCGGTTTAGAGCTAACGCCCAGAGTGTAAACCCCACAGTAAGAGACCATGATCACATTAGTGGGAAGTTTAGAGGTGCAGCGCACAGTAAATGCAATCTTCAACTAAAGTTTGATCCAAAGACATGGAAGCTGCCTGTATTCTTTCACAACTTGCGAGGTTATGACTCTCACCTTATAATGCAAGCAGTAACCAGCGCCTTCAGGGTAGCATGCATTGCACAGTCATCAGAAAAGTACATGTGCTTTAATCTAAATAACATGTCTTTTTATGACTCTATGCAACACATGATGGGTTTCATTAGAGTCACTGGCTATGTCCTTAAAGGCCTGCCCAATAACAGAAGAATATTTTGACCCAACTCTCGTTAGAAAGGGGCGTTTACCCTTATGAGTACATGAACAGTTGGGAAAGGTTGATGAAGATACACTTCCACCTAAAGGCGCGTTCTTTTCTAGTCTTAGAGGAAAGGACATCAGTGATTCTGATTACCAGCATGCTCAAGATGCGTGGCAGAAGTTAGATTGTAAAACGATGGGAGACTATCATGACTCCTATTTAATGGCAGATGTATGTTTGTTGGCGGACGTCTTTCAAAATTATAGAAAGACCTGCATGAAACATTACAGTTTGGATCCTACGCATTATATTTCTGCACTCGGGATGAGCTGGGACGCTTTCTTAAAGTTTACTGGGGTACAGATTGATTTATTGTCAGATTTACCAATGATTCAGATGATTGAAAACGGATTGCGTGGAGGAATTAGTAATGGCGTCGCATCATTACTGTTAAGCAAACAACAAATACTTGGACGACTATGATCCAAGTAAAAGGTCTAAACTATCTCATGTATTTAGACGCAAACAAATCTGTATGGTTGGGCTATGGCGCAATCACTTCCATTACGTAACTTTAAAATGCACACAGTACAAATAATATTCAAGGAGCATTAAAGTGGTTGGGCAGTTTGGCGCCTGATCAACAGCGTGGATACATTCTAGAAGTTGATTTAGAATATCCTCATGAACTGCATGACCTGCATAATGACTATCCATTAGCAGCAGAAAGCCTAAAGATGGATCCAAGAGAACCACCTAAACTTGTGCCTAACCTTCGGGGCAAAAAAAATTATGTCTGTCATTACAGACTTCTACAATTTATTTAAGACAGGGTTGAAGTTGAACAGCTGTTCATCGCATAATTGCTTTTGATCAAGAACAGTTCATGAAACCATACATCATAAAGAACACTGATCTTAGAACTAAATCCACAGATGCTTCAGAAAAAGACTTTTTCAAGTTGATGAACAACAGCTGTTTTGGAAAGACTATGGAGAATCCGCACAAGCGTAAAGATGTTAGATTGGTCACCAAAGAGAACGAAGCAATTAAGCTGACTTCAAAACCAAATTATCAGGACTTCAGAAGTTTTCATGATCAGCTTTTTGGCATAATGATGAAAAAAAAGAAAGTCAAATTAGACAAGCCTGTATTTATTGGGTTTACTGTTTAGAATTATCAAAGCTTTTGATGTTAGAGTTTCTTTATGACTACTTTAAAACCCTCGTATCCTGAGTCCAGAGTACTTTACACAGATACAGATAGTTTTGTTATAGATATCCCTACTGAAGACATCTATAAAGACATGGAATTAGAAGTGGCTAAAGGGCATGCAGGATGGTATGACACGTCCGATTATCCTAAAGATTCGCCTTTGCATTCAATTACTAATAAGAAGTTTTAGGAAAGATGAAGGATGAATTATCCGGAAAGGTGATCAAGGAGTTTGTTGGTTAAGGTCAAAAATGTACAGTATTTCGAGCCAGGAGAAAATCATTAAGAAAGCAAAGGGAATATCTCGCAGCGTTGTGCAGTCAAACATATCACATGACAACTACAAAGAAGCATTGTTTGGCAATAAGACTTTTCATCATGACAACGTAAAACTGCGATCTAATCTACATGAGATCAACACAACAGTTGTAACAAAGAAGTCGTTAGATAGAACAAACACCAAAACGGGTGTTTGTTAATCCAGAGTTTTCATATGCAATTGGGCACTGGAGAACCGTAAATTAATTAAAGCGGAACTGTGTCTGGTGGGATTATCTGCAGTTCTTCTTTCACAAAAGATCTTTGAGGAGCTGGTTTTTTGTTGTGTCAGTTTCTCGTAAATAATACACGGGCGGATTCATTTTTACAATTCTTTTTATTTCATATGGATCAACACTCCAAACAGGATCGGTTGCCCTGATGCGAGTGTCCCCTTCTGCTTCCCCCGGTAAATAAAGGTACCTTACTTTCAAACCAAATGGTAATAGTTTGCCGGATGAAGACTCTCCTTCAACAGCATTTATTGTTTTTCTTTTTGATTGCTTGTACTGGTTTTAGTCCTTTAAATTCTTCATTATTCATTGCGCGCAAAACTGAGGGCAGTCTTCTAACCCAAATTCTGTGTTGCGAGAATTGTCAATCAGCTCTCTGTGATACTGGTAGGAAAAAAGTCTTTCAGCTAACTGTTGTTAAAGTTTTCAACTAAAGCCTGTGATCCTGTGAACTCCCGGAATGCCTCTTCTAATAGTAACTCTATGTTTTAACAATAATTGATTCACTTGGCCTTTAAATTCTTTTCCATCGTCGACTTGAATCATGCGGGATAAGTTAGCGGGCCTCGTTGATATATCAGCTGTATGGCAACAGCAACAGCAGAAGCACTCTTTTGTGTTAATGGTTCTGCATCTTTGTATCTTGAAGCTATGTCAATGACTGTGAGTGCGTACTTAAATCTTTTTCGTTAATCCTATCAGAGGGTAAATATAGAAGGTCCATTTGAGGGGTGTCGTTTGGAGTTGTATTGACAAAGTGTGGTCTCTGTATTCGTCTAGGGGCAGGTAAATAAATTTGCCAAATCGCTTGTTTAGATAACCATTCTTTTGCTGTTTGTTCACTGACTCCTGCCGCTTGGCTTAGCTTTTGTATTGCTGTGATACCCTTCCAATATCCTTTGGGTGAATAATAGATTTTGTTCATTTTTTATTCAGCCAATATTATGTGCAACAAAATACACAACGGTCATACCAACGACAATAAACGCGATTTCTTGCATCTTTTTGTTTTTCTGATGGTTGATAAAAGTCACTGAATTTTGGTGGGGGCAATGCTGTTTGGGTTTGGGCCTGTTACTAGATAATATTGTTTTATTGCTTGATCAACATCTTTAAATATGTAAGCTGCATGCCCCTGTTTTTTCAGTGTGTCATTAATAAAATCTAACTGCTCAAGTCTCTGCTTTTCATAGGCGTCTTGTGCAGCTGCTAAGTTGCTCCATAGCTTTGTTATGTCTTTTTCTCTCGCTGTCATCCCGCAGTTTACTAAATGCGAAATTACTTCCGCTAAAAGCAAGCGCATTCACCACAGCGCCGCCTATCATTATTGCGAGTGAAGCCATTTTTTATAAATGTATTTTTTTCTTACATATTTATATTGTCTGGAATTATTCCTTGCTTAACTAGAAAATCTTTCGTGGCAAACGAAGCTGCAATGATAGCAATCAGCTTTGCTGAATCCTAAAAGTCTAGTTTGCCAAGATCTGCTGGTTTAATTTTTTAACAAGCTTTTACCAAGCATTGAGTATCCTACACTTAGGCCTCCAATAACAGCAGAATGGTATACAAGGTTGGTAACAGTTTTTGCGGTGCTCATTTTTATAAAATAAAATAATTATAATTTAATAAAAAACATGAACAGTGATGATCTACTACAGCTACAAGGCGGCCTAAACCTTCCTGAACTTATGAATGACCAAGTTGATGGCCAAGCTGTTATGCCCCAAAAGGAGAGGTTGTATTCTTTGGCGGCGTGTGGAAAAACAAAACAGTTCCTTGGAACTGAATTCAGCATTGAACAAATTCAACAGATGTCACCACAAGACATTATAAAGTATCATAACGGGTATGAAGCGCAGCTGGGGTCTAGAATGGTGAAAAGTGTGGGGCAAACGTTCTTAGTTTGTACACTAAACTAGTCAGTAGATTTGCACCCATTGATTCTGAACAAGATCTTACGTATGATTTAACGCAAGATCCAGTTTTAACAAAGTCATTAGAGTCTCTAGGGTGTGATTTATACTATAGATTTGGAACATTGTTATCGCCATTAATCATGGGATTAATAACTTTAATCATATAGATTTTGTTTCCCTTCAAAATGAACGAGCTGGAAAATCAGCAGAATCAGGAAAATTGAATCAGGTGGAGAAAGTAACCAAGCCAGAAAATCAGCAGAATCAGAAAACACTGAATCAGGTGGGGGCCAGTAAAAGTGTCCTCATCCGGGGCGTGTTAAAGCAGGAAGAAAATAGCAGAGTGGAACAGACAAAAAAAATTAATGTTACAGAATATAACTCATCATGAAAACATAACACCGCCAGCGCCAGAACAAGTTGATTCAATGCCAGCTATAAAAACTCCATGTGATACAAGGGCACCAAAGTCTTCATGGAATATTGAACTTAAAACTGTTGCCATTTTTGGCGCCATTGCTTTCTGTTGGGGGCAGTTATTACGGTTATAAAATATATACACAATGGGAGCAGAAACAAAAGCAACCAAAAAAATCTGAACCGTTAAATACAGAGAAAGACAACAGGCACGCCAAAACCGCCAATAACAAAGCATCATTTTGATCCATTTCAAATGGAATAATATTTTAAGAACTTAATTTTAAATTTTTTAATAAAAATAAATCATGGCGTATTATAAAATGATAAAGTCAATAAATAAAGACATGGAGTCTATAAAAGACATTTCCATAGACCAGAATCAATGTGGCTGCTTAGGATGTAAGACCTTCATTAAGATC
>JAFLJL010013808.1:0-50265 GCA_018398815.1 Conus ventricosus | reverse complement strand
CATGTTCTGTATTTTTCCCTGAATGAAGCTTATTCAATGTATTACTGCAAGACATTCTCATGGACCCAAAGCTTCAGTTTTGTTACTGATTTTCTATTGATTATTTAGTTAAAAGCATTATAACAACGTTCAAGCACAAGAATAAGTTGAAGGATTCAGAATTAGCTGATACTTGGCACGAGTCAAATCTGAATCTATGAAGATACATGGAGAAGAAATTAAATGTTTCAGCACAGTCAATTGGATGTCTTGATTGTATAATCAAACAGTAGATGCAGATATATAACCAGATACAGAAGCGACCATTCTATAATCACACTGACTTCTGAAATGAAATTTCAGGAGAAAAGATCAGTTTTATAGAAATTCTGTTGTTCCTTTTTAAAAGATAAACAGTATTCTCACGTGATTAATAATGAAATCAAATCTGTTTTAGATACATAAGATGACATACTGATGAGAAAATTTAGATAAAGTGCACAAAGAAATAATGCAATTCCTTATCAGTAACCAGCCCCTTTTGGATACCCTAGTTATGTCTATGAAGATTAAGATCGAAAACAATACTGAATGCAGCAGCGAAAAAAGTGGAACACTCAGCGTGAAAAACAAATCTGGAATGTAGAAAATAAAACATTCTCAACAGACAGAGAAAGAAGTGATCTGGAAAGTAGAAAAGCAGATCTAATTTCACACTGATGAGTTCCGACCCAGCGGACGAAAGGCCTCGGAGCAGGCAATACAAATAGATTTGCCTTCAAAAAGGGATTGCGATGGTTCCCTTATGCAGCTAGTGAAGAGTTTTCATATCTGTAATATATTTTCTTAATTTCATGTTCCCAGTTTTTCCATCTTCAACCCCCCTTAAGTCCAAGTCTTTGCCCAGTCATTACTATGAAGACAGTTCAGTTGTTGGCCTGCGCTTGTTTTTTCCCCCACTATTAGATTGTTCATCTGTGTATTTGTCTGACTTTATTCAAGTTTAAAAGGCTGTGCCAGTCTTGAATAAAAGTTACTCTGTGTTAGGTTTTCTTATGAGAGCAAACGTCACCCCAGTTGTTTACTGTTTATTGTTTACTGTTCCCTGCCTCATTTCATTTCCAATTTTACAATGACAGTATTCAACAAATCTTTTGGAATTGTCGTTTTTTTCCCCTTCAAATTTTCTACTCCTGCAGCTGTTGATGTGTTTATTACTAGTTAAAGTTACTGATTTTATAAAGTCTATCTTGTGTGTGCATGTGTGTGTGATGTGCGTGTGTGCGTGCGTATGTGTGTGCATGGGTTTTGCTCGCATACGAACATTTATGCAAGTGAACGCTTGTGTATGTTTATATAAGTGTACTTATGTATGTGTGTGTGTGTGTGTGTATGTGTGAGAGAGAGAGAGAGAGAGACAGAAAGATTTGGGGGGGGAAGGGGTGGGGGTTTGTGTGTGTGTGTGTGTGTGTGTGTAGATGTGCATTTAAGATGTCATTGTGTCACATCTTTATGGGATCTTTCACTTCGACATCATCATGCAAGTCAAAAAAGATATTAAACATTAATGATGTAGTTACAACGGAGATCAAGAATTATTTTGGGAACTTTCGATTAACTATTTCAGCCTAAGATCAGTGGGGTGGGGTGACTACCATCAGGAGACTACCACCCTGTTTCTACCACCTACTTCAGTGTATTCATGACGATTGTTGCAACCTCTTTCCTCAAGCTGCCCATTCTGCCCCTATACTTGTAAATCTGTGACATAAAGAACTGTGTGTGTGGATGCCTGGACATGCTTTTCTCTTCTTTTTTTTTCCTTCTTCTTCAATTTCATATATGTAAAGTTATGGATATACTATGTTGTTATTACCAGACGCCGTGGCGAAGTGGTTAGCGTCGCAGACTCCCATCTAGGAGGTTGTGGGTTCGATTCCCATCAGATTCATGTGGGTTTTTCTGCCCCGACCGGCTCCTACCCAGAGTTGAGTTTGCTGTGGACTCACTTGGGAAGACTGGGACCACACAGTCGAGTTTCATCCACTTAATGGATGCGTTTCTGGGAGTGTTGCTCAAATTTCCTGACCAACACAGCAGGTGCCTGTATCTCTCTGACCTGGTTGACGCTGGGATATATTATGAAATGAAGCGTAGAGTACAGCCCTGTCATGTAGTCTCAGACCGAAATGGAAATCCATAGCATTATCTTAATCATCCTCATTCTCATCGATCAGCATAAAAAAAGATGTCTCAAACTCTGTGGCCCTTCATGCCCTGCTCTCATGGTGACCTCAATTTCGATGTCCTCTCCACATCTGTGGTCTTGGTTTGGTTCTGTCGGGGTCATCGGTATCGGCGAGTCCATGGGGGCTGTCGTTGGACAGACGTGGTGGCGCCCTCCGGGAGAGCTCACTCAAGCCAGCTCCATGACTAAGCAATTACTGTTGTCAGTAGAAGGCTTAGTAGGTGGTGTCCTGCGTATATTAGATTAGAACAGGCGCCACTGAACACCACCGAAGTGACTCGGCAGCAGTGCAGTGTCTCCTCCGGTGGGTTGCCTCTTGACGACTTGACATCGACTGCTCCCTGTGGATTGCCGGTGCCAGGGTTGCGGCGGGACCTGCCAGGCTGTGGATGTGGACGGGGTGTTGGAATGAGCGGTGTGGGTACACTGCCTTTCAGGTGGTGCAGAGGTTGGGACAGCAAACCAAAAAAAAAAAAAAAAATTGAAATAGCCAGCTGGAATTGTGGGCTATGTTCTGCAAGAATAACATGATCATTAGTTTGTCCTATTACACTAACAGTAACACGCATCTTTTGCAGAATTAAAACAATTACGGTAGCAGATTAACATTCCATTGTATTAAGATTTTCCCACAGGATTAATCTGATATTTTTAGTTTCATTTTAATGAATTTACACATAAAAAAAATAGTTTCAGTCTCCCTTGCATCCCAGGGATCCTCAGTTAAGAGGGGTGCAGAGCGTACAGACATACGAGTACATCACAGGATTGCTGTTTGATTCCAGTTTACATCCACAACACTACACATGTGTAGGAGCCAACCCAGAAAAGAAATCCCAAAATGACATTATCTGTGTAAAGAAGTTTGAACCCTCCCCTCTCAGCTGCAGTGCATGACTTGACAATGATGAAAATGTGGGCGACCAGCCACCATAGTGGAGTGGTTAGCTATCGCAGAGTCCTGGCTGGAGGTCGTTGGTTCAATTCCCATCAGAGTCATGTGGGAATTTTTCCACCCCAACTGGCTCCCACCCAAAGTGGTGTTTGCTGTAGCCTCGGTGGGGAAGACTGGGACCACACAGTTGAGTTTCTTCCACTAAAATGGATGCTTCTCTGCGAGTGTTGCTCCAATTTCCTGACCAATACTGCAGGCATCCATTATTTTAGGCCTGGTTGATGCCGGGATATATTATGAAAGCAAGCGTTGAGTACAGCCCAATTATGCAATCTCTGACTGGAATGGATATTTGTAGCATCATCTTCATCCTTATCAATCAGCATTTTAAAAAAAGTCTTAAATTCTGTGGCCCTTCATGCCCTGCTCTCATGGTAGCCTTAGTATTGATGCCTTCTCCACTAATGGCCTTGGTTCCATTCTGTCAGAATCACTGGTATGGCAAATTCATTGGGGCTGTCAATGGGTGGATGTCGTGGTGCCCTCTGGAGGGGAAGCTCACTCACACCAGCTCCGCAACAAAGCATTTATTGTTGTCAATAGGGAGCTTAGTAGGTGGTGTCCTATGTATGGTGGATCAGTACAAGCTCCACTGAACACCACTGAAGTGACTCGGCAGCAGTGCAGTGTCTCTTCCAGTGGGTTGCCTCTTGATGACTTGACATTGACTGCTCCCTGTGGATTGCCAGAGCCGAGGGCTGCGGCAGGCCAGGCCAGGCTGTGGCTGTGGATGGGGAGGATGGAATGAGCGGTGTGGGTGCACTGCCAGAGGTGGCACTGAAGATGGAACAGCAAAAAAACATCAACAAAAGAAGATGAAAATGTAGGTTTTTTGAAAACATAAATAGCAACGAATTTTGTTCAATTGGTGCATCAGTTTCTTGTTGTTTATGATTGATTCTGTTTGTTTGGTTTTCTCAACAGATTCTTCATACATTTGGTCAGTGTTGATCACAGTGGAAAATGAAGCCAGGTATTCTGCAAACCCACAAAGACAGTGAGCTGGGTGGACTGAAAGATGTCAGTACAGATGCAGTGCAATGGACACCAGACCGGAGCATTGGGTCAGTGTCATCTGACCAATATCCAGCGGTGGCAGCAACAATTGTTTACCATGAAAAGAAACGCCCAACTGCTTACCATATAAAAGAAGCAATTGAAGAGCATATCAGAAATGATTCCAGAATGTCTGTTGAGCTGATTATGTACAACCGCTTTGGGTCCAGTCCTTTTTTAAAACCCATACAAAAAGCTTGTATATATTCCCAAATTATGATTTTGCTGTGGACACCTGAATTTGAAGACGATCCTTTCTACACAGATCTTAGCTTAACTATTAAAACCCACGCAAGCCGACAACAGTCAGATGTCATCGTCATTATTCATGGATTCGATGACACAAGGGAACCAGATAAGCAGAATCATATCGCCATCAGCGATACCACTCCTGTAGACTATGACAGCACTGATTTCTTGAAGACAATGACCGACCTACTGTCGGCAGCTGCGTGCAATATCAAACCCACTCCACCATCAACTGTCAGTCGACGACAACCCGGTCTTGTTCAGTCTGCTACAGTTCCTAAGCACAGGGCAGACAAGGATGAAACAAGTGACAATGACCTTCCCTGTGATGTTCTGCCAGATGCTGCCAGCCAGTCTGGACCTGTTCTTCACAGTAACGCTGCAAGCAGCTCATCTGCTTCGCCAAGTTCTCAAGAGATGCCTTCCTCACAGAAACAGCCTCAAATGCAAGTCAGTTGTTTTGCAGAAGCATCCAAAACCAATCTCACGGAGAAATCAGCCAGTACTTCTGCAAACAGCAGCAGCGAAGAAGAAAATGAAGACAGAAAATACAGGAATGAGTCCAATGCGGTGGGCAATGATGATGTTAGTTCTGAAAACAAACCAGTTACATGTAAACCAGCAGCTCAAATGCAGACACATGCAGGAGATGCAGAAGGAAAAATCGACAAAACAAACCCATCTGTGCTCCCATCACATGCAGATGACCCAGAAGAAATGGATTTGTCAAATGAAAGCCCCGAGACTGGGATCGCCGAACTCGCACCTAACACAAAATCTGGTGGTCATGAGTACAAGTGCATGGAACAAGAACCTAGAAGTCAAGACGCTAGAGCTGTGATGAATCGGAACGAAACTTCCCATTTGACACAGGCAGGAGCACAGGACATAATTCCACCAACCTCAACTTCAGTTGAAGTCGGTCAACGACAACCCAACACTACTCTTGGTCAGCCTGACGCAGCTCCAAACCATGGGAAAGACAGGGATCAAAGAGCTGACACTGACCTTACCCCTGATGTTCTGTCAGATGCTGCCAGCCAAACTAGCCCTGCTTCTTCTGTAAGTGTCTCATCTCTTTCAGCACGTTCTCAGGATATGCTTTTCTTACAGAAACAGCCACTAAAGAACAATGAATGTTTTGTAGAAGCATCCAAAAACAATGCCACGGAGAAACCACTCTTTGCTACAGTACACAGTAGCAACGAAGAAGACACTAAAGACAGAAAGTACAGAAATGAATCATACTTGGTGAATAATGATGAAGTCAACTGCAAAAGCAAATTGACTACATACAAGCCAGCAGCTCAAATGCACAGGCATGCAGGAGATGCAGATGCAAAAATCAATGAAACAGATCCAGCTGCTTTCCCATCACATGCAGATGACCCAGAAGAAACAGATTTGTCAAATGGAAGACCTGAGACTGGCATTGCCGAACTCCTGCCAAGCACTGAAGATGGTCGTTACAAGTACAAGAGCATGGGAAAAAAACCGAGAAGTCAAGACAACAGGGCTGAGATGATGCAGAATGAAGCTTTTCATTTGGCACAGACAGGAACACAGGACAAAACTCCACCAACTTCAACTTCAGCCAGCACTTCTCTTGATCATCCTGACACTATTCTCAAGCATAGGCAAGACACGGATCAAATAGCTGACACAGGCCCTCTTGATCATGGTCTGTCACACACTGTCAGCCAAGCTAGGTCTGATCTTCACAGCAATCCTGAAAGCTGTGCATCTCTTTCAGCAAGTTCTCAGGATAGGCCTGTCTTACAGAAACAGCCTCAAGCGCAGGCCAAAAATGTTGTAGAAGAATCCAAAACCAATCCCACTGAGAAACCAGCCAGTGCTTCTGCACAGAACAGCAACAAAGAAGACAAGAAAGACGGAAAGGACAGGAATGAGTCCAATGGAGTGGATAATGATGAAGTCAATTGTAAAAACAAATCAATCACATACAAGCCAGCAGCTCAAATGCACAGGCATGCAGGAGATGCAGATGCAAAAATCAATGAAACAGATCCAGCTGCTTTCCCATCACATGCAGATGACCCAGAAGAAACAGATTTGTCAAATGGAAGACCTGAGACTGGCATTGCCGAACTCCTGCCAAGCACTGAAGATGGTCGTTACAAGTACAAGAGCATGGGAAAAGAACCAAGAAGTCAAGACAACAGGGCTGAGATGATGCAGAATGAAGCTTTTCATTTGGCACAGACAGGAACACAGGGCATAACTCCGCCAACTTCAACTTCAGCCAGCACTTCTCTTGATCATCCTGACACTATTCTCAAGCATAGGCAAGACACGGATCAAATAGCTGACACTGGCCCTCTTGATCATGGTCTGTCACACATTGTCAGCCAAGCTAGGCCTGATCATCACAGCAATCCTGAAAGCTGCTCATCTCTTTCAGCAAGTTCTCAGGGTATGCCTGTCTTACAGAAACAGCCTCAAGCGCAGGCCAAAAACTTTGTAGGAGAATCCAAAACCAATCCCACCGAGAAACCAGCCAGTGCTTTTGCATGGAGCAGCAATGAAGAGAATAAAGACAGAAAATACAGGAATAAGTCCAACTGGGTGAAGAACGATGATGTTGGAGCTAAAAACAAATCAGTGACAGGTAAACCAGTAGCTCAAAAGAGTGAAATGCAAACACATGCAGAAGGAGATGCAGAAGGAAAAATGGAAGAAACAAACTCGAGTTCACCCTCATCATTTGCAGATGACCCCAAAGAAACTGATTTGTCAAATGAAAGCCCAGACACTGGCATTGCTGAGCTCCCACCAAACACAAAAGATGGTGGTCATGAATACGAGAGCATGGGTGGAGAGGCATCAAACGTGGAGACTCCAGACAATTCAACAATTTCAGATTCGACTCCCGCAGGCTCTGAAGGACATACAATGAAGGCAGCAAAAGAATCTTCCAATTCTGATAGCACTTGTTTTGTTGATACAGTGTGTGAGTCTCAATACAATCATAGAGATGGGTATGGTTTGAAGACGAATACAATAAAACATCTTCAATCACATGATGCACATGTTACAGCTGATGAAAGTAACATGAAATCTTCAAAGTTCTCACAAAATAAACATTTTTGTTGCAAGCGAGATCCAGCACACCAATCCACAGACAGTGAATACGAAAACAGTGGGCAGGAACCAAAGCTTTTATCCCTGACTATTCATACAAGCAAGCAAGACAAAAGAAATAGGAACAAGAGAGGAATTGAAGATGTTCCTGAAGAACTTCCAGGGGAGGCTGGAGACATACTGCATGCCGAATCTGAAGAAACACTACTCAAATCTCCTGTTGACATACAAACTCTTGAAACTGATGGAGCAGGAGTAAATCATGGAATGGAGGGGGAGATAAAGTGCGAGAGTCTTTCGAAACACACTATTGATGCTAGCATAGATGGCATTTTCTCATCCCCTTGTGGAGATGAAACAGATGTTTTGAATGGAGACTCAACCAAGATAATGTTCACTGGTGATGAGTACAATAACACATCCTCATGTACTATCAACAGATCTGGCATGATGTCAAAGGTTACTTCGGAAAACTATCAAATGGCAAGTCCTGACTGTCTCCCCAAGAGGCATGAAGAAAATCATCAGGCAAGAAACAACATTGATGAAATGTTGAGTACAGGTTTTCAAGTTCAGATGAACTCAATGTTGGATGGGACCACCCATGAAATTCATCCAGAGAGCCCAACGTCTGCAGGGGAGGGTAGTCTCAAGCCCCTCCGAGGACCTCTGTCTTCAGAAGTAGCACACAGAATCAGTTATACAGACTCGATGTACAAGGAGCCTATCCAAGAGAGCTGCCCTCCTCAAAGCCTGCCATATGCCCCGGAATCTGCTGCTGGCAATAGCACCACAGGCACTAAAACCCATCCGAGCCTTTATCAGAGTATTAGTGTTGACAAACATTCCACTGTGATGTCTCAGCCGTCATCACCAACGGGTCAAGCTTATCAAAGTGCAGTAGTATTCAACATCGCAAGGAGCGACTATCTGGAAATTAGTATCAACGAGAACAGAATGCAAGGATCGGGGGCCAGTGATCTGGGCACGTTTCCTAGGAAATCAGGGGCAGAGTCGACTTCCTCTACCTCAAGGTAATTCTGTCTGAATGGCTGTATGTCTGTCTCTTTGTATCTTCGAATGTGTGTGTGTGTGTGTGTGTGTGTGTGTGTGTGTGTGTGTGTGTGTGTGTGTGTGTAGTAGTAGTAGTAGTAGTACTTTCATTTTACGTCTTTTCACAAAATTGTGTGATATTAGACGAGACAGAGAGACAGAGAGAGAGTGCGTGTGTGTGTAAGAGTATGTGTGTGAAGCATAGATGTGTGGAAGTGCACGCAAAATATGGAATAATTACTACGTATAACATTATAGTAAATATCTAACAGGACTACATATTAAACAAAAGGTAACTTTGAAAGCAAAATCAATATCAGAAAAAACATCAGTCACTGTCATGCCTAATAAACATGGTAAGTATGCCTTAAGAGTTACACAATCAAATAAAACGTGGGCTCTCGACACGTTTGCCTTACCACATACGCATTTTGTTCCTGCACTATATTTCGTTCTGAATGCGTCGAGTTTCAGTCTATAAAATACTAAAACAAATTTTCTGTACTGATACATATCACGAACCTGGGGTTTTTTCAAGCTTTCAACCGATCAAAGCTGAGAAAGGCTTTTTCGAGCTTTAAACCCCCGCAAAAAAGGGGTTTCTGGTTGTTTTATAAAAAAAGCCCCAAGCCACTTTTTTAAAAAAATTTGATGACACTCTTGTAAGTCAAGGGAGCAGAAAGGACTGTGCACTCATTTATTTTTAGCCCCCCTTTTTTGGCAGATCTGCGGGAAATTTTCATTCCCCCAAAATTTCCCACAGTGCAAAGGGAACCCAGAAAAAAGTTTAAATCGGTCCTTTGATATAAAATATAAATTAAAAAACATTTTCCTTTAAAATTTAAAGTTTTCAGAATTAAAAATTGAAAAACTTGATAGTTTGACATTGACTTTGAGTCACCATAAAACTTGCAAGATTGATTGCGGTTACAATTAAATATGTCAAAGCCATTGATAGATCATTTGGGCAATAAGATAGATCGATTTTTGCCATTAAATATGCTTTATCTATTTAAATATGGAATAAAAAAAAAGCGGATCCACGTTTTTGTTCTTTGCCAAAATCCATCAGTATATCCCTTAAGATGGTTAGGATACTGTTTTGGCATAGCTCTTTGTTGAATATGACAAGAAGCGGATGATAGCTTTTTTTACACAGTGTGATTCAGGCGAATTTTGCCCTGTTTTTTTCCCCCAGTTTGGGGTTTGGATCAGTATGAAAATCTTTCCCAAAGAGTGGGGGTTAAAATCATTTTCTGCAAAAAATGGGCAGAGTAGAGCCAAATATTTGCAACGGGAAAGTTTTTTCCCGTTTGGGGAACAGTAGTGATTTAAAGCAATTTTTGCTTCATTTAAAACCTTTCAAAACTGTACATTTCCCCAAAATATTTTGCCAAAGTGAGTTTCTGATTCGTTTAAAAACAAAACACCCAAATTTTTCCCAATATGTCCCCCTGTAGAGCATGTACAGGGGTTCCCAGTTTTAAAACCTTGCTATCAACACTTTGCAGTTTTTGCAACAAATATTTAGGGCACAAAGAAAGCTTCTTGAGCATACTACGACCCAACGAGGATATTGCCAATGTTTTAAGTTTTTTCTCCTGGCACCAGCTTTTCTTGTATGTATGTGTGTGTGTGTGTGTTGGGGGTGTGTTTGTGTGTGTGTGTGGTGTGTGTGTGTGAATAATATGTTGGTGGGAAAGTGTGGGGTTGGGTGCATGCGCACACGCGTGTGCAGCTGCATGTGTATATGTTTGACCCTTTTGATTTTATCTTTTCCCTTTTCCCCTCTTTTCAATTTCTTGCTTTTGTTCATTCAGTGTCCACCCCTTTTGTCCCCGTTTTGCTATTCTCTGTTTTGAGTTGGTGCCCGATTTGCCTTTTTCACAGACCTGCCCAGGCCCCCCAAACCTTCGTGTGGGACCCCGGGTTTTCAGTGTTTCACGGGGGTTGTCGTAGTAAAAAAATCGCAGCATTTTTTTAATGAACCCCTTGATTTAAGGGCTTTTTCTTTTTAAAGAAATTAAAAAAATGCGGCAAATAACAATTTTTGTTTAAATACATTAAAAAAAAGACATAAAGGGAAAGAAAGAGTGGGTATTAAGAGAAATTCCCTCACCGATCATCGATGGGGCAGTAAGCAACTTTTTCAAAAATGATGCACTCACTTGTAATATTTTTTTATGGGGGGGGGGGGGAAGGGGGGGGGAGTGGGGGATCCTTCTTACAATGGGACCAAAGAGAAAAAAAAAATTTATCTTTACCAGGCCTACAAGTCTGAGAGGATGCCACCAAACCACAACACTCTTTGCCTCCTCTGTTTTCGATTCCGAGTGAAATTTTTTGAAGGGGCCATGGGGCCCGGATTCAATTCTTTGAAAAAAAGACGTGATCTGTGGAGTTTATTTTATCGTGTCCAAGTTTGCCTGGTGTTTTGGTTTGACATAGCGTTACGTCATTAAATCCCCCTGTTCACCGCCGCCGTGGCAAAAGGGGTTTGCGTCGCGGACTCCAGGCTGGGAGGTGTGGGTTTTAATCCCATCGAAGTCATGGGGTTTTTCGCCCCGCCGGCTCCCACCCGAGTTGAGTTTGCTGCGGACTCTTTTGGGGAAAATGGGGCCCCCGTCGAGTTTCATCCCCCTTTAAAGGATGCTTTTTTGAGGTGTTGCTCAAAAATTTCCTGACCAAAATGCAGGTGAGATCTCTCGGGCCCGGTTGACGCCCCGGGATATATTATGAAAAGGGAAAGGGAGAGTCAGCCCCGTCATGTAGTTCCCGACCCAAAAGGGGAATTCCCTACATTTTCTTTAAAATCCCCATCCTCATTTCAGCATTAAAAAAAAGTCTCAAATTCTGGGCCCCTTTGCCCTGCTCTATGGGGCCTCTTTTGAGTCCTCCCACTCTGTGGCCTTTGGGTTTGGGTTCCCTCGGGGGCCAGGCGGGGTCGTTGGGGACGTGGTGGGGCCTCGAAGGGAGAGCTCATCACGCCGGCTCCCCGACTAAGCAATTATTGCGTCAGAGGGGGTTAGTAGGTGGTGTCCTGCGTATGTTAGATGAGAACAGGCGCCACTGAACACCACCCGAAGTGACTCGGCAGCAGTGCAGTGTCTTCTCCGGTGGGTTGCGACTTGACATTGACTGCTCCCTGTGGATTGCCGGTGCCGGGGCTGTGGCGGGGCCGACCGGGCTGTGGCTGTGGACGGGATGTCAGAATGAGCGGCGTGGGTGCACTGCCTCTGAGGTGGCGCAGAGGTTGGGACAGCAAAAAACAACAACAAAAAAACAAAAACAAAAAACAAAACAAAAAATCCACCATGTTCAATCGAAATGTCATCCCAGCAAGCCTCGCAAAAAACAAACCCTTTCCCCTTTGCACTGGCCTTTAGGTCAGGAAATTTTTCCGTATACTTTTGCCGCTATTGTTGATGAGCAATTACTTGCGTTGTCTTTGCTTTCTTCTTGTCTCTCCAATCTATAACTTCTTCACAATCGGATTCTTCATCATCTGTCTCATGCAACCGCTTCAAACTCGGCGCCATTTTAGCGGACAGAGAACTATCAGTGTAGTGTCACATGACAGCCTCTCCCGCATGATTTGATAGACTAAGCAAGGGCCTCAGACGAACCGGGCAGCAACGCTAAACGAATCGTAGTTCCGTGAACGGTAAAATCGTATTTTTTTCAACTCGCCATAGTGCCGTAATTTGTGGTCTGAAATCATAGCAATTACGGACGAATCGTAGGACTAAGCAGGTCTGTTTTCATAACCCCTGCCATTAACACGTTAATATCAAAGCACTGTGATGGTTATGTCAACCTAATATACTTTTTTCCAACACAGAAATGGAGCTACAGGGATACATTCGGGAACGAGAGTGAACTCCAGACAGACTCTGAGAATTCTCAGTACAGAGGTCATTCCTTTACATCCAGGATGCAAGGACTGTTCTGCTGTGGCCATAAGAAATACAAGGTCAGTTGAAAATCGACACATATAGCTTTAATAGTGTCTGAGAACAAAGCTTTAAGATCTGTGGCTAAGAGGAGTTACCTGAATACATATATACACATAATACACTGGCAATGTACCTACATCACTTAAAGGTGAAATATAGGCCTAGTGGAGCTTATTTACTGAGATAGATAGAGCACTGTCCGCAGCTTAAGATAAGATAAGATAATGTTGCTTATAGCCCAGCCGACCGCAAAGGGCCACATCAGGGCTGTCACCACGTTAAAATCAACTCACCAGTCATTTGAAAAAAAAAAAAAAAAAAAAAAAAACCTTTCATACATCTCAGTAAATGACATCGTCTAGAAACGTACCAGAAACTTCGTTAAAAATCTTTCTTCCGTAAAATCTTAAATCAGATGAAAAATGTTTAATCTCTCTCAAAAACTCAAGGATCACGTCTGGCGGGACATCCCTGAACAGGATCTTCATGGACTCCGCTGTTAAAATGTTTGTGTCTCACATCGTGCAAGTCCCAACACTCTAAAAGAACATGTTTCATTGTGAGTGGTGCATGACATGGAATGCACCACGGAGCTTCTTCACTCTTTAAAAGATAAGAATGGGTAAAATATGAATGGCCGGTGTGCAGTGGCACAGAACCATTTCCCTTTACGACCACCCGACGTAGATGGGAGGAAGTCCTAAGGTTTGGACGGATCTGAAAGAGTTTGTTACTCGTCTGTGTGTTCCAATCCTCCTGCCAGAGGTCTCTCACATAATCGTTAATTTTGGGTTTCACATCTGAGCAGGGATATAAATGTTGGACAGTTTCTCTCTTGTGGCGTTCTTGGCTAAACGATCAACCATTTCGTTCCCGCCGATGCCAACATGACCAGGAACCCAAGCAAGAGTAATGTTGTAACCGTCCACCTTCAACTTGCTAAAAAGTTCCAAAAAATATAAAAGTTCTGGATGCTGAAGGTTGCGGCCAGCTATGGCCTCCAAAGCTGACAGCGAGTCCGACAGAACCAGAAAATCCCTCTTCGAAGAATGTGAAATTATCTTCAAAGCCAGAACCAGAGCAGTAAGTTCAGCAGAATAGACAGAAGCATCTGAATGTATATGTTCCAACAGTATCTGAGAAGGAGCCCCAGGGCAGTAGGCTGCACAGGCCACTCCATCTTCAGACTTGGAACCGTCAGTGAAAACCTTTTGACAGGATGGGAATTTCGAACAAGGTCAGCATACAATGCCTTGTACGCCAGAGAGCTGATAGACTCTTGCGAAAAGCTGCGAGGTCGAAACAAATCTCTGGTGTGAAAAAGGTCCACGGAGGATGATCCGGAAACTTGGAAAAATCGGACACAACTCCTAGGTCTAGACCTGCATTCCGCACGTGAGGCCGCATACGAAGACCAAACGGCGGAATACATTTCGGTTGTTTTCAAACTTACTTTGGAACGGAGGGTCAAAGACACAGTCATAGGCAGGATTCTGCGGTTCTGAGAACAGTCGAATATAATAATTCAAAGAGTTTCAGCCTGCGGTTGGACAGTGAAGGTTCACCCGCCTCTGCGTACAGGCTGTACACAGGGTGGGTGCGGAATGCTCCAAGACAGAGACGAAGCCCTTGATGGTGGATAGGGTCCAAGAGTTTGAGGTAAGATGATCTTGCGGAGCCGTACACAGCACAACCGTAGTCCAGTTTGGAACGGACCAGGGCTCTGTAGAGGTGCAACAAAGTTTTCTTATCAGCGCCCCAGTCGGTGTGCGCTACGACCCGCAGAATATTCAGTGCCTTCTGGCAAGCAGTTTTGAGGTTTTTAATATGGCTGAGAAAGTTAAGTTTTTGGTCAAAAATGACTCCCAGAAATTTGGCCTCTTTAACAGCTGAATGAGAGATTTCCCTACTTGAAGTTCAGGATCTGGAAAAAACTGACGGAAATTATGGAAGTGAATATGGAAGTCTTTGTTGGAGAAAAGGTGAAACCGTTTTCATCCGCCCACCGATGGATTTTATCTACGCAAAGCTGGAGCCTGCGCTGGACACTCGGGTACAGGCTTCCAGTTGCGTAGACAGCAAAATCATCCACAAACAATGAGCAGTCTGAACCCTGCTGAACTGATTGAACAATGTTGTTGATTTTAATACTAAAGAGGGCAGGAGACAGTATGCTCCCCTGTGGAACACCCAACTCCTGCTCGTGGACATCAGAGAGAGTGGTGCCAACCCGGACCTGAAACTGTCGTTCTGCCAAAAAATTTTGAACGAAAAGCGGAAGATGACCTCGAAAACCCAGATCATGGAGATCATGAAGTATCCCCGACTTCCAGGTGGTATCGTAGGCCTTCTCCAAATCAAAGAAAATTGCCACTGCATGCTGTTTGTTCAGAAAGGCGTTCCGAAGGGTAGATTCCAGACGAATCAAATGGTCAACTGTAGTCCGATGTTTGCGAAACCACACTGTTTCTTTCGCCAAAAGGCCATCGGTTTCGAGTTTCCACATGAGCCTAGCATTGACCATTTTCTCCATCAATTTACAGACACAGCTGGTCAAAGCTATGGACGGTAGTTTGATGGATTAAAAGATCTTTTCCAGGTTTGGGATTGGAATAATGAGGGCTTTTCGCCAAGAGGGTGGAAAGCAACCTGTAGTCCCACACTGGTTGTATACCTGTAACAGGATGTTCAGACCTATTTGCGGAAGATGTTTCAACAGTTGATAATGGATTCATCTATACCTGGAGAGGAATCGTTGCAAGACAGTAAGGCAGATTTCAATTCGTTTAACGTGAAAGGAAGATTGTAGTCTTCCATGTTGTTTGATGAAAAGTTACAGTGCGATTTTTCTTTAAGGGCTTTGTTTTTGACAAAAGTGGCTGATTTGTTAGAAGAGGAGGAATTCTTTTCAATGGTTGAAGCAAGCAGATTAGCAACTGCTTTTTTGTCTGTTATTAAAGAGTCCGAAAACTTGAGATGGTTCACAGTGGGACAGGTGTTCTTCCCTTTGATTTTCTTAATGATGTTCCACTTTTTTCTTGGAAGTTTTCGATGTCAGTTTGGAGCAGAAACTTCTCCAGGACCGACGTTTACTGATTTTAAAAGTGTGTCTCGATTTGGCACGGAGTTTTTGATGGGCTCGAGCGTTGGGACCCGAAGGTCGTTGGTACACCTGACGCTGAGCCCGTTTTTGAACTTTGGAAATTTGTTGGCAGTCTGAATGAAACCAGGGTGTTTTTTGGCATTTGAAGTTTATCGGAAGACACTGGAATACAACTTTTAGCACACTTGATCAGTGTGTTAGTCAGTGATTCTGCTGGGTCCGGACTCTGAAGAAAATCAGTGTCCTGGAATGCCTTAGAAATATGGCTGCAAATAGATCCCAGTTTGCTTTCTTATAATTTAGATGTTGAGAGACAGAGACGTGTTCGGTTATTACAGGTTGTAGAAGGACAGGGAAATGGTCACTTCCGTGCAGATCGTCATGGACAGACCACTCATAGTCCAGACCAGCGAGGGGTCACAAACCGACAAATCTAAACACGAAAGTGAACCTGTGGAAGAGTGGAGGTAAGTGCAGATCCGTCGTTCAGACAACACAAATCCAAATCCGAAAGGACATCCTCAATTAGCAGACCTCTGGATGATGTACTGACACTACCCCAAAGAGGATTGTGACCGTTAAAGTCACCCAACAGCAAAAAAGGCGAGGAAGTTCTCCTATCAGACTGACAAGGTCCTGACGACAAACCGGGACTGAAGGAGGTAGATAAATGGAACAGATTGTGACAGTCTTGTGGAGAGTGACTCTCGCAGCAACAGCTTGAAGGGAGGTAGACAGAGCGACAGGACTATACAGTAGAGTTTTGTGTATGAGAAGGGCAACACCGCCCGACAGTCCGAACGTGGATGGTTGTGCAGGTTTTGAAAGAATATTAAAGCCAGAAAAAGTGAAGGTCTTCTGGCTTTGAATTTGAGTTTCCTGAAGAGCCACGACGGAAGTTTTATAGATTGACACAGAAGCTGCAGCTCCTCAAAGTTGGAATTTAATCCACGGATATTCCAATGGAATATTGTACTATCCATGGTGCAGAGGACGAAAAGGAGACAGATCAGGTCATCTCCTCATCAACATCTGCATCTAAGGGTGTAAATTTGTTGGTTAGTTTCACTGGACTGTGGTCTTCAGACCTGCTGGCAGACTTGCCAACAGGTGAAGAAGGTGTGGATTTGGGAGACGGTAGAGGCTTCTTCCTCATCTCCACACTGGATTGAACTCCCTTGCCCGCACGGGCACTGGACAGAGGAGTTCGAGGTAGGGGTGCTGGTTTTTTAATCTGCCCAGCAGCAGATGTTGGAGACTGCTGGGCAGTCTGAGGGTGGCGGATTTTTTGCCTCCACCAGGGGCATTCACTTTAGGTTGGGAGGTGGTGGACCTGCTACCACCAGAATTGACAGATCTTACTTGCAATGTCTTTGAAAACATGAATTCATCAGTCTGGCAGCAGACTGACCGAGTGGGAATTGTGGGAACTTTCTTTACGGCCGAAGCATAGAAAGAAGCTGTCGGCATCTGACTGCCCACAACCTGTTTCCGGGCTTCAAAAAAGGAAATTTTCTTTTCAGTTTTTATTCGTTGGATTGCGGATTCTTGAATCCAAAGAGGACAGTTTCGTGAAGAGGAGGGATGGTCGCCACCGCAGTTAGCACAATGTGCCGGATCTTGACACGGCCCATCATGGGTTGCCTTGCAGCAAACACCGCATACCTCTTGCCCTGAACAGCGGTCCCTGACATGGCCAAACTTCTGGCACCTGAAGCACCTCAACGGGGACGGAACATATAACTGAACCCGGACATTCAGGTAGCCGACGTGATGACCGGAGGCAGCACAGGGTGTGCAGAATGTCAGAAAGAGGGTGTTGGTGGCCACTCTTTCTGCACCCTTCTTTACAGTCACCCTGCGCACCTCCGTCACACCCTGGGATGCCAGCTCCGTTTTAATCTCTGCCTCTGAGACACCTGATAATTCCTGGCAGCGAATCACGCCTTTCGATGAATTTAACTGTTTGTGGGGAGTTACCCTGATCTCCCTGTCCAATAGTTTTGTTGCCTTTAGCAGCTGTTCAGATTGTTTTTGTGATTTACATTGAATTAGAAACGAGCCATTTCTCAACCTCTTGATGGACCGAGGGTCACCTGCTAGACCTTGAAAGCCCTTTTGGATAGCAAAAGGGCTCAGAGCTGAAAGGGGTCTTTCCTGCTCCGTCCCTTCCATCACGAGCCAGGAAGCCCAGAAACCTGTCTTCTGTCGTACCTCAGTATCTGAATCACTGTCAGAAATGAAATCCCCTGAAATAGGGGATGCTGCCTTCCTCTTCTTTTTGGGGGGGATATTTTTTGAGAAAGCCATATTGAGTTTATTGTGTTTCATCTCCCTCCCTTACCCCACCCACCTTGGAGTCCAACTAAGGGGCCAGGGCCAAGAAACCAATGTCTTGACCCCTTCCAGGCTTCGGGAGAGACATACGACAAACAGAAGCCACCAACCCTATCCCCCCTGATCATGCTCAACTCCCGGGAACAGAGAGCGAGCACTGCAGGGGTTTCCTTGGCCAGTAGGGGACTGTCTGTCTTGACCCAGCCCCAAGAAGGGGAGCCGATTAGTACACCCGGGCCAAAGTGTACTCCCTGTCTAGGAGAGGTCCGAGCCAAAGTGATGTGTTGAGAGCGCTGGCCCTCTCAATCACCAGGATCTCATTCCCCTCCGACACAGGTCGCACCGCACGGCAAACGCGGCGGATCTTAAGGAGACCACAGAGAGAAAAGGAGTGTGGAAAAGAAGACTTGAAGGGGAGACGAAGATAGAAAAGGGCCAAATAAGAAGGCAGAAAACAAGAAAAGGAGAAAGGCGGTTACTCTTAGTCAGGATCCTCACCCTTAGCCTATCTGACATGGGAAGCCCTACCAGGGGCATCAACTCCTTACCGCGTTATGCTTAGGCCAGACAGCATCTTGGCTTTTCAGACCTAGAAGCAGTTTGAAAAAAAACCCAGCCTATTTCCAAGTATTGATGCCCCCGCCAGCAAAGCCTAAGGGATCACTGGACCGCGCAATGCCCTCCGACCACGACAAGGTTGCAACCCCCGGAGGGTGTCCGCAGCGTGTACAGCCCTCCCATTCATAGTTACGTTTCACCAGATTGTCTTTAGTGTAATGGGTTTGTTTTGCTCAGTTCCTGAAAACTTCTTAAGTGCATTTGTAGCTCATGAGGTTGTTTGAGATATTTTAAGTTCAGGTACACTTTCTGTGCACATGTGATAACTAGACATTAGATCTATAGTAACAAATATGATAAAACAACTAAAAAGTTTAAAGACTTACCCACACTAATAACTGCACCATTTTAGTATTAAGTAGGCCTGATTATGACACTGGTTTATTCAGTAAGTTTACAGGTGCTTGCTAGATTGAATTGAGGAAGACAAAGTGCAGACTCTTTGATTTTCCAGAAAATAGTTTCAGCTAGGCAGTCATAATTCGTTTTGTTCACTTATTGTACCAACTCCATTCAATGGATTTATTTTATGGTGAAAATATGCATATCAGCTCTTCATAAGCAAAAAAGTAATTTTCATTTACATTGCACATTTACATGTAAAATTTCTTCATTATCATCATTATCACAGCCATCACGATCATTATTATCATTATTATCATTCAACCTCATATTGCATTTTCTTGCAGGGTATTGCAAGTATCATAAAATACAGGCCTTAATATACTGAACAACATTAAAAACGCACCGTTTTGATTTGCCGATTTCCCATTTGGAAAAAATGTGTATTTGGATTTGGTATGTTAACACAATTTTTAAGGGACACAGATTCACACTGCCTCGGTTTCTCCGCGCTTGCCAACGTTCGTGTGACGCCCACGTGCAACTCGCCCAAAACACTTTTCTTGCCACTGGGGCCGAGACTGACCGTAGCACATCTGTTTCTTTGTCTCAAATGGTGAGTTTGAAGTCATGCCGACTGGAAAACGGTATCAGTTGTCATTCGACCAGGTGAAGTGGTCCGAAAACAATGCCGCGACTGTCTATGCAAGAACGCGAGCGAGCCATTGGAATGTTGATGGTCGGCATGTCATCGAGAGAGACAGCCAGACAACTGAACTGCAGTCACTCTACAATTGTAAGGCTATCACAACGTTTGGCAGCAACTGGTTCCACCACTGATCGGCGTCGAACGGGCCAACCTCGTGTTACCACACCAGCGTAAGATCGATACATTCGCCAGCTTCATCTTCGTAATCGATTCCTTTCAGCAGTAGAAACATGTCGCCAGGTGGTTGGTCGACGGGGCCCAGTGTCTGGACAAACCGTTTGACGTCGATGGCAAGAATCAGGGCTCAATGCAAGACGCCCCTATGTTGACCCAGTCCTCACCCATAGACACCGTCAGCAACGCCTGCAGTGGGCCAACCAGCATCTGCCATGGACACGACGTCAGTGGAGAGCTGTGCTGTTCTCTGACGAAAGTCGCTTCGCGTTATCGCGTGCTGACGGGAGAATGAGAGTCTGGAGGCGTGTCGGGGAACGCTGCGCTAACTGTTGCGTGTTTGAAGCCGATAGATGGGGAGGGGGCAGTCTGATGGTTTGGGGGGCGTTCAGTCATGACTACTGGTACACCGCTGTACTTTTTTGACAACCATGTGAATGCCAACACGTACCAGCAGGTGCTGCAGAACCACGTCGTCCCACTGTTTGGCCAGCACCCGGAGCTGCAGTTCTTCCAGCATGATAATGCACGACCCCACACCGCAAGAGCCACCACTGCGTTTCTCCAGGCAAACAACATTGCCGTATTGCCCTGACCATCTCTGTCCCCTGACGTGGCTCCCATTGAACACGTCTGGGATGAGCTGGGGCGTCGTGTGGCCCATGGAAGACGTCCACAGACTCTCGATCATTTGAGGCGCGCACTGACCCAGGAGTGGGCTGGACTGCCACAGGCATTCTTGCACAACCTTGTCTACTCCATGAGGAGGCGCTGCCAAGCGTGCATCGGGGCAAATGGTGGACACACTCGGTATTAGAGCTCGCGGACGGACATGCTCGTCGTCGTGTACTTTTTGACAGGGACCCTAGTGAAGCCACCAGCTAATTTCAGATGAGTTCGACAATTCTTGTCAAGAACAGACATTTTGTTTAATTGAAAAATGGATGCGTAATCAAATGTGCTTACTTTCATTTAATAATTCTGTACTACCAACGTTGTCTGGGTCTTCTGGCAAGCGGTGCGTTTTTAATGTTGTTCAGTATATATTACTCAACACTCGCTAGGAATCAGTTGTTGAATATCACAAAAAATAGCAAATATTGAAACATGTTTGAAGAAACTACGTTGTACTGTAACATGGCACACTACATGGGGTCAGTGAACTCGAATTCAGTCAGTCGGCAAGAGAACTCAAGTGCAAAAGGCACATGCAAAGAGTGACCCCCTGAATTAGAGGTAAACAGTGTTCAGCTCAGCTTTCGAAGTTTGCTCTGTTCAGTGCACAATAGTGATTCAGATCAAGTTCAGTGCTGCTGAATGCCGTACTGCACACCAGCCATTCGTATTTTACCCATTCTTACCTTTTAAAGAGTGAAGAAGCTCCGTGGTGCATTCCATGTCATGCGCCACTCACAATGAAACATGTTCTTTTAGAGTGTTGGGACTTGCACGATGTGAGACACAAACATTTTACGGCGGAGTCCATGAAGATCCTGTTCAGGGATGTCCCGCCTGACATGATCCTTGAGTTTTTGAGAGAGATTAACATTTTTCATCTGATTTAAGATTTTACGGCAGAGAGATTTTTAACAAAGTTTCTGGTGCGTTTGTAGACGATGTCATTTAACGAGATGTGTGAAAGTTGGTTTTTTGTTTTTTTAAATGACTGGTGAGTTGATTTTAACGGGTGACAGCCCTGATGTGGCCCTTTGCGGTCGGCTGGGCTATAAGCAACATTATCTTATCTTATCTTACCGTACAACGCACCATCAAGCAACGAGAAGACGTCTTCCTGATGCGGATATAGCCAGATGGGTCTGAATGCTGGCACCTGGCTCTTCCCAGTGCCAGGTAGCGGCTGCTTTGGGTGTGTCGCAGAGCGTTGTTTCTCGTATGTGGAATCGATATCAGGACACAGGGATGGTCACCATGCGACATTCTGGCAGGGTACCACACGCCACTTCGCAGAGTGAGGACAAATTTCTCCGTGTTCAGGCTGAACGTCGCCCAGTCATTAACGCTACAGAGCTGCATAACGACCTCCAGCATGCGACAGGCAATCAAATTTCTACTCAGACAGTGAGAAGAAGGCTTCATGAGGCTGGACTTGCTTCCAGAGCACCAGCTATCCACATTCCTTTGACCCGAAGCCATCAGCGAGCCACACTGCAGTGGGCTGAAGATCATCATAGTCATTGGACTGCAGCTGACAAGGCCCCTGTTTTGTTCAGCGACAAGTCCAGATTTTGTCTGGATGTGACAGACTGACATTGGAGGGTTAGGTAAGATAAGATAAGATAAGATAATGTTGCTTATAGCCCAGCCGACCGCAAAGGGCCATATCAGGGCTGTCACCACGTTAAAATCAACTCACCAGTCATTAAAAAAAAAAAAAAAAAAAAAAAACACTTTCATACATCTCATTAAATGACATCGTCTAGAAACGCACCAGAAACTTTGTTAAAAATCTTTCTGTCGTAAAATCTTAAATCAAATGAAAAATGTTAATCTCTCTCAAAAACTCAAGGATCACATCAGGCGGGACATCCCTGAACAGGATCTTCATGGACTCCGCTGTAAAATGTTTGTGTCTCACATCGTGCAAGTCCCAACACTCTAAAAGAACATGTTTCATTGTGAGTGGCGCATGACATGGAATGCACCACGGAGCTTCTTCACTCTTTAAAAGGTAAGCATGGGTAAAATACGAATGGCCGGTGTGCAGCCGGCACAGAACCGTTTCCTGTTTACGACCTCCCGACGTGGATGGGAGGAAGTCCTTAAGGTTTGGACGGATCTGAAAGAGTTTGTTACTCGTCTGTGTGTTCCAATCTTCCTGCCAGAGGTCTCTCACATAATCGTTAATTTTGGGTTTCACATCTGAGCAGGGGATATAAGTGTTGGACAGTTTCTCTCTTGTGGCGTTCTTGGCTAAACGATCAACCATTTCGTTCCCGCCGATGCCAACATGACCAGGAACCCAAGCAAGAGTAATGTTGTAACCGTCCGCCTTCAACTTGCTAAAAAGTTTTTAAAAAAAGTAAAAGTTCTGGATGCTGAAGGTTGCGGCCAGCTATGGCCTCCAAAGCTGACAGCGAATCCGACAGAACCAGAAAGTCCCTCTTTGAAGAATATGAGATTATCTTCAAAGCCAGTACCAGAGCAGTAAGTTCAGCAGAATAGACAGAAGCATCTGAATGGATATGTTCCAACAGTATCTGAGAAGGAGCCCCAGGGCAGTAGGCTGCACAGGCCACTCCATCTTCAGACTTGGAACCGTCAGTGAAAACTTTTTGACAGGATGGAAATTTCGAACAGAGGTCAGCATACAATGCCTTGTACGCCAGAGAGCTGGTACGAGGGTTGTTCAATTTAAGATGTCACCACCCCCTTAAAAAACGTACCTCTCATCTCAGCAACTTGAAACTTTTACATCCCCTCGAAGTATTCTCCGTTGGCTCGAATGCAAATTTCAAGCCTCCTACGCCAATTCTCAAGCGCCCTCTGGTAGTCGGTTTTAGGCAGACCGGACAACTCTGATCTTACGGCTTTGGCGAGGTCTTGTACCCGGTCAAACTTACGCCCAGCGAGCTTTTCCTTCAGAGCAGGGAACAGCCAGAAGTCGCATGGGGCCAAGTCGGGGCTGTAGGGTGGGTGGTCCAAAACTTGGATTCCTTGCTCGCTCAGGAAGGTCGTGGTGACCTTCGCCTTATGGACACTGGCATTGTCATGCAGAAGAAGGGTCCTCTGGGTGCTGACGGTTGGGCGCTGCTCATGGATTTTTCCTACAACTTTTGGGAGCACAACTTGGGTATAGTAGGAGGCAGTGATTGTTGATTTCTCAGGCAAAATGTCAATTGCCACAAGGCCTTGCGTGTTGAAAAAAATAGAAAACATTCGCTTGCGACTCTGGAATCCTGGGCGAAGAACAACTGGTCGGTCTCCGTCAGGGCCAACCCACATGCGGTTGCAGCGTTTGTTGGGGATGCCGTAGAATGTCAGCCAACTCTTGTCTCCCGTCACTAAGTCACACAGTCGTTTTGGCCCATTGGGCTCAAACTCGTCGAGCAGTTTGCGTGAACATGCCACCCGCTGCTGCTTCTGATCATCGCTTAAGAGATGTGGCACCCATCTTGCAGCCAGTTTTCTCATGTGAAGGTCTTTGTGCAGAATGTTGTTAATGGTGCCAATTGAAAGCTCACATGCCTCGCTTAATTCCCGCACAGTCGAATGTGGATCCTCCTCTATCAGTCTTTTCACAAATGCAATGTTTTGTTCGTTCCGAGCTGGTAAAGCTCGCTCTGCACGATTACCCCAATCAGATGGCGCCCTACCTGCTCTTAATTGTTTGACCCATCTGCAAACTGTGCGGTAAGACACACAATCCGTTCCGTAAACAGCTTGCAAATCTGCGTGTATCCTCCTACAATCGTCACCAAGTTGTAGCCTTGTGAAAGTGTAGAAACGAAATTGCTCATTGGTGACGTCCATTTTTTTCAGGCTCAGCTGTTTGAAACACAGTTGTAATTACGTCATACTCGAGTTGCGTCATGACGTCAACTTTATTTCTGCAATTCTAATCAGGTAAACTTTAAAGTTGTGTTTGGTATAAACATTTTTCTGTGCGGTGCTTCGTTTCCAAACGGCAAACCCAGTGTCATCTTAAATTGAACAACCCTCGTAGACTCTTTGCGAAAAGCTGCAAGATCAAAACGAATTTCTGGTGTGAAAAAGGTCCACGGAGGTTGATCCGGAAACTTGGAAAAATCGGACACAACTCCTAGGTCTAGACCTGCATTCCGCACGTGAGGCCGCATACGAAGACCAAACGGCGGAATACATTTCGGGTTGTTTTCAAACTTACTTTGGAACGGAGGGTCAAAAACACAGTCATAGGCAGGATTCTGCGGTTCTGAGAACAGTCGGATATAATATTCAAAGACAGTTTCAGCCTGCGGTTGGACAGTGAAGGTTCACCCGCCTCTGCGTACAGGCTGTACACAGGGGTGGTGCGGAACGCTCCAAGACAGAGACGAAGCCCTTGATGGTGGATAGGGTCCAAAAGTTTGAGGTAAGAGGGTCTTGCGGAGCCGTAGACAGCACAACCATAGTCCAGTTTGGAACAGACCAGGGCTCTGTAGAGGTGCAGCAAAGTTTTCTTATCAGCGCCCAGTCGGTGTGCGCTACGACCCGCAGAATATTCAGAGCTTTCTGGCAAGAAGTTTTGAGGTTTTTGATGTGGCTGAGAAAGTTGAGTTTCTGGTCAAAAATGACTCCCAGAAATTTGGCCTCTGTAACAGCTGGAATGGGAGATTTCCCTACCTGAAGTTCAGGATCTGGGAAAAACTGACGGAAATTATGGAAGTGAATACATTGCGTCTTTGTTGGAGAAAAGGTGAAACCGTTTTCATCCGCCCATCGATGGATTTTATCTACGCAAAGCTGGAGCCTGCGCTGGACACTCGGGTACAGGCTTCCAGTTGCGTAGACAGCGAAATCATCCACAAACATGAGCAGTCTGAACCTGCTGAACTGATTGAACAATGTTGTTGATTTTAATACTAAAGAGGGCAGGAGACAGTATGCTCCCTGTGGAACACCAACTCCTGCTCGTGGACATCAGAGAGAGTGTGCCAACCCGGACCTGAAAACTGTCGTTCTGCCAAAAAATTTTGAATAAAAAGCGGAAGATGACCTCGATAAACCCAGATCGTGGAGATCATGAAGTATCCCGACTTCCAGGTGGTATCGTAGGCCTTCTCCAAGTCGAAGAAAATTGCCACTGCATGCTGTCTGTTTAAAAAAAGCGTTCCTAGTGTAGATTCCAGACGAATCAAATGGTCAACTGTACTACGATGTTTGCGGAAACCACACTGTTCTTTCGCCAAAAGGCCATCGGTTTCGAGTTTCCACATTGAGCCTAGCATTGACCATTTTTTCCATCAATTTACAGACACAGCTGGTCAAAGCTAGGGACGGTAGTTTGATGGATTAGAAAGATCTTTTCCAGGTTTGGGGATGGGAATAATGAGGGCTTTCCGCCAGAGGGTGGAAAGCAACCTGTAGTCCACACGTGGTTGTATACCTGTAACAGGATGTTCAGACCTTCGTGCGGAAGATGTTTCAATAGTTGATAATGAATGTCATCTATACCTGGAGAGGTATCGCTGCAAGAAGAGTAAGGCAGATTTCAGCTCGTTATAATGCGAAAGGAAGATTGTAGTCTTCCATGTTGTCGGTTGAAAAGTTGCAGGGCGATTTTCTTTTAGGGCTTTGTTTTTGACAAAAGTGGCTGATTTATTAGAAGAGGAGAAATTCTTTTCAAGGGTTGAAGCAAGCAGATTAGCAACTGCTTTCTTCTCTGTTATTAAAGAATCCGAAAACTTGAGATCGTTCACAGTGGGACAGGTGTTCTTCCCTTTGATTTTCTTAATGATGTTCCACACTTTTTTCTTGGATGTTTTGATGTCAGCCTGGAGCAGAAGCTTCTCCAGGACCGACGTTTACTGATTTTAAAAGTGTGTCTTGATTAGCACGGAGTTTCTGATGGGCTCGAGCGTTGGGACCCGAAGGTCGTTGGTATACCTGACGCTGAGCCCGTTTTCTAACTTTGGAAATTTGTTTGCATTCTGAATCGAACC
Source organism: Conus ventricosus (assembly GCA_018398815.1). Lineage (NCBI taxonomy): Eukaryota > Metazoa > Mollusca > Gastropoda > Neogastropoda > Conidae > Conus > Conus ventricosus. The sequence continues at coordinate 23,743 of JAFLJL010013808.1, read as the reverse complement.
AGGGTGTTTTTGGCATTTGAAGTTTATCGGAAGACACTGGAATACAGGCCTTAGCACATTTAATCATAGTGTTAGTCAGTGATTCAGCTGGGTCAGGACTCTGAAAAAATCAGTGTCCTGGAACTCCTTAAAACAGTGGCTGCAAATAGATCCCAGTTTGCTTTCTTATAATTTAAATGCTGAGAGACAGAGACGTGTTCAGTTATTACAGGTTGTTAGAAGGACAGGGAAATGGTCACTTCCGTGCAGATCGTCATGGACAGACCACTCATAGTCCAGGACCAGCGAGGGGTCACAAACCGACAAATCTAAACACGAAAGTGAACCTGTGGAAGAATGGAGGTAAGTTGCAGATCCGTCGTTCAGACAACACAAATCCAAATCCGAAAGGACATCCTCAATCAGCAGACCTCTGGATGACGAACCCGGTACTACCCCAAAGAGGGTTGTGACTGTTTAAAGTCACCCAACAGCAAAAAAGGTCGAGGAAGTTCCCCTAACAGACTGACAAGGTCCTGACGACAAAACCGGGACAGATGGAGGTAGATACAGAGAACAGATTGTTACAGTCTTGTGGAGAGTGACTCTCGCAGCTACAGCCTGAAGGGAGGTAGACAGAGCGACAGGACTATACAACAAAGTTTTGTGAAGGAGAAGGGTAACACCGCCCGACAGTCCCAACGTGGATGTTGTGCAGGTTTTGAAAGATATTAAAGCCAGAAAGAGTAAAGTCTTCTGGCTTTGAATTTGGGTTTCCTGAAGAGCCACGACAGAAGGTTTCATAGATTGACACAGAAGCTGCAGCTCCTCGAAGTTGGAATTAGACCACGGATATTCCAATGGAATATTGTATTATCCATGGTGCAGAGGGCGAAAATGGAGAGAGATCAGGTCATCTCCTCCTCAACATACTGCTGCTAAAGCTGTAAATTTGTTGCTTAATTTCACTGGACTATCTGCAGACCTGCTGGCAGACTTGCCAACAGGTGAAGTAGGTCTAGGTTTGGGAGACGGTGGAGGTTTCTTCCTTATCTCCACCATCTCCACACTGGGTGAACTCCCTTGCCCGCACGGGCACTGGACAGAGGAGTTCGAGGGGGAACTGCTGGTTTTTTAATCTGCCCAGCAGCAGATGTTGTAGACTGCTGGGCAGTCTGAGGGGTGGCGGATATTTTGCCTCCACCAGGGGCAATCATTTTGGGTTGAGAGGTGGTGGACCTGCTTCCACCAGAGTTGACAGTTCGGACTTGCAGTGTCTTCGAAAACGTAAAGTCATCAGTCTGACAGCAGACTGATCGAGTGGAAACTGTGGGAACTTTCCTTACAGCCGAAGCATGGAAGAGGCTGTCGGCGTCTGACTGCCCACAACCTGCTTGCGGGCCTCAAAAAAGGAAATTTTCTTTTCAGTCTTTAGTCTTTGAATTGCGGATTCCTGAATCCAAAGAGGGACAGTTTTTTGAAGAGGAGGGATGGTCGCCACCGCAGTTAGCACAATGTGCCGGATCTTGACACGGCCCATCATGGGTTGCCTTGCAGCAAACACCGCATACCTCTTGCCCTGAACAGCGTCCCTGACATGGCCAAACTTCTGGCACCTGAAGCACCTCAATGGGGACGGCCATATAGCTGAACATGAACATTTAGGTAACCAACCTTGATGACCGGGGGCAGCACAGGGTTGCAGAAGGTCAGAAAGAGGGTGTTTGGTGGCCACTCTCTCTGAACCCTTCTTTACCGTCACCCTGCGCACCTCCGTCACACCCTGGGACGCCAGCTCCGTTTTTTTTTTCCGCCTCTGAAACACCCCCAGATCTCTGCATCGAATCACACCTTGGATGAATTTAATTGCTTATGGGGATCACCCTGATCTCCTATCCACAAGCTTTTTTGCCTTCTGCAGCTGTTCGGATTGCTTCTTGTGATCGACATTGAAGAAGAAACGAACCATTCCTCAACCTTTTTTATGGCCCTAGGTTCACCTGCTATACCATGAAAGCCCTTTTGAACAGCAAAAGGGCTCAGAGCTGAAAGGGGTTTTTCCCTGCTCTGTCCCTTCCACCATGAGCCAGGAAGCCCAGAAAACCTGTCTTCTGTCTTCCCTTTCACTGTCAGAATCACTGTCTGTTTCAAATTCCCCTGAAATAGGGGATACTGCCTTCCTCTTCCTTTTGGGGGGGTAGTTTTTTAATGAAGTCATATTTAGTTTATTGTGATTCATCTCTCCCTTACCCACCCACCTTGGAGTCCAACTAAGGGGCCAGGGCCAAGAAACCAATGTCTTGACCCCTTCCAGGCTTCGGAGAGATATACGACAAACAGAACTACCAACCTTATCCCCCCTGATCATGCCAACTCCCGGGGACAGAGAGCTGAGCACTGCAGGGTTTCCTTGGCCAGCAGGGGAACTGTCTGTCTTGACCCAGCCCCAAAAAGGGGGGCCGATTATAACCCGGGCCAAAGTGTACTTCCTGTCTAGGAGAGGTCCGAGCCAAAGTGATGTGTTGAGAGCGCTGGCCCTCTCAATCACCAGGATCTCATCCCCCTCCGACACAGTCGCACCGCACGGCAAACGCGGCGGATCTTAAGGAGACCACAGAGAGAAAAGGAGTGTGTAAAAGAAGACTTGAAGGGGAGACGAAGATAGAAAAGGGCCAAATAAGGAAGGCAGAAAACAAGACAGAATAGGAAAAAGGTGGGTTACTATTTGTCTGGGCCCTCACTCCTAAACCCTTTTTGACATGGAGACCCTACCAGGGGCATCAATTCCTACCACGTAATGCTTGGCCAGTCAGCAACTTGGCTTAACAGGCCTAGAAGCGTTCATAACAACTAACCATCTAGCTGAGTATTGATGCCCCCGTCAGCAAAGCCTAAAAGATCACTGGACCACGCAAGCCCTCCGACCACGGCAAGGTTGCAACCCCCGGAGGGGCATTGGAGGTGTGGTGACAACCAGGAGAAATAATTTCATAGTGCTCACGTAGCTCAACATGACGGCTATGGTGGAGGCTCAGTCATGGTCTGGGGTGGCCTTTCCATGCAGGCAAGACCAACCTGTATGTGCTGCAGAACGGCACGATGAATGCAGTCAGGTACCATGGCGAGATCCTCCACCCCATTGTGCAACCCTATGCTGGTGCAATAGGTGAAGGCTTATTTCCATGGACGACAACGCCCGCACCCACCGTGCTCGTATCATCAATCAGTACCTGGACGATGAGGGGGTTGAACGAATGGAAGCTCACAGGGGTCACACTCATAAATGACTGTTCCTTTTGTCATGTTTCCTTTCTTGCCAATGTTAACTGAATGAGATGGCATTTTTCTTCCATGCCCTCTTCATGTTTGATTCAGGGGTTACCTTTATTATGCAGTTGTTGCTCAAATTGCGATCACACTTTCAAGAATGAAATTTTTTTGTCCTTGAAAATGAACAAGGAATGAGATCTAACCATTTGTTCTCAATAATTTATTTAAATTTTCTCACAGCACTGTGTTCAACGTCTGATCCTTAGCCGTGTTGAGTAGTATATATTTTAGTATTCTAAACAGATTTATGAAGTAGACTATAAGATCCAGTCAACAACGCAGCATTTAGTAAAATATGGAGAAGTTTATTTGTCTGTTCAAAATTTGCTTGAAAACAAACTGTCAAATACTTTTTTTCTTGGCATGAGCTTGATACATGTGGAGTAGCCTAAATCAGCAAACATGGCAGCAAACAAACAGTAGCACAAAGAAACAAACTGTCATGTGACGTAGCCTCACATCAAGGCATGTGGCGCTCCATCACATGTAGTTAGTGATATGAATCATTTCCCCCATGCCCCCTACTGAAAAGGAAGAATATTCGTGTGGCTTGACTAGTGTAGCGGGCGTCCCCAAATAATTGTGAGTATGCCCTCATTAAAGAAACAAATGTGGTCATTGGGGTGAAAGTGACCACTGAGAGATAGTTTAACAAGGGCTGGTAAGGTGCTGGTCATGTGTTTTGAACACTGAGTATGCACTCACTAGGAGGAGGGGGGAAAAGGGAAAAAAATCAGTTTTAACCCAGCAGATGGCCTAGAGACTCGAACCTGTCAGGACGTTGGTCCTCTCTGCTGCCCAGTCATTACCAGGTGAGTGATAGATAGTTGGGGAAAGCTACAGGGGAAAACTTAAAAGAAAAGAGAAAGAAAGAATTTCATATGTTGAATTAAGAAGCAGGTTATTTAAACACGAACCTATTCGTGTTTCAGCCCTTCACCTTTAAACCCTTCGCCCTTCACCCTTCACCTTTCACCCCGTGAGGTGGTTGAAGAGGGCCCAAAGGGTGTGGGGAACACACCGGTAGGCAGCCCCAGGAATTAAGGACTCCAGGAGAGGAGTCGGGAACTCGTATCTCTCCAGGGACAGGAGAAGACGAGGGAGAGGAGTTGGAACTCATCTCCCAGTGAAGGAAAAGTCGAGGGGGGAAGGAGTCGGAAGTCATATCTCCAGGAGGGGAGAAATCGAGGTGGGCGAGATGATGTCTGAGAGAGACAGGGAATCATGAAAGGATGGAGCGAGTCTTAATTCGGATGCAGGCATAGCATCAAGGAGTGAAAGAATCATTTATTTTCCTGGTCTGGATTTTGTGGGCCAATGTTTGTGAAGGCCGTGACTTTATGAAGTCTTGAGTGAGTTAGTTTGGGCCTCTCAGTGGAAAGAGAGCTACATGTATAAATCTGTTTATAAATTGTTTGATGTGATTTAGTAAAGTGTTTCCCGAAGGAGAGGGGGAGAAGAAAAAACATTCGGTAGTGCGCTTTTGGTTGATTGGAAAGATTGCGTGTGCGTATGGGGGTAAATGCTGTCATGAATGCGTTTTGGCAAAAGTGACAGTGTGACGTGGTGACCCCAACTCCATTTCACCGACTTTGCTGCCGTTGTTTTGTTTCCCCTAGAAAAAAAAAAGAAGAAAAGATTTCTATTTGTACCTTCAGAGGAAGGATTTCTTTTTGTGCCCTTGGGGCCTGAGAAAAAAAGATTTTGATTTGACCCTCAAGGGTTTGAGGGAAGGAAAAAAAAAAATAAAGATTTTGATTTGTACCCTCAAGGGTTTGGGGGAAAAGAAAAAAGAAAAGAAATTAGTTAATTATTTTTTGTGTAATAAATTTTGCTTTTGTTTTTTTTTTTCTATTTTTATAGGGTGTTTCGGGGGGTTTGACATTTCTTTTGGTTGCTCTACTCCGTTAAGGTTTTTTTTTTTGGCAGGATTTCTTTGGCCCCTTTTCCCCCCCTCAGGACCGATAGCCCAACCTCCTCTTGCTCGTACCGGGCCAGCAAGGGGGCAGGGCTTTTGAGGAGTCGCTGTCCTTCCCCTAGAGTATTAGATTTTGTTTTGTCCCTTTCCCCAGGACTGATAGCCCCAACCTCTTCCTGCGTTTAGCAGGGGCAGGGCGTTGGGGAGTCGGTAGTCCTTCCCTTCTCGTAATATTTTTTTTTTCTTTCCCTTCCTTTTGTTTCATTTTGATTTTTCCCCTTGCCCCTCAGAGTGTGGGATCAGCTTCACCTCCGTCACGCAAAATGTAGGTGGTGGAGTTGATTACCGCTCACCCCAAATAAACATTTTTATCTTTTGATTATTTTTTTTTCCTGTGTGTTGCGAGATTTTCTTTGCGTTTGGGTGAATGAACATTTAAATGATTGATTGTTTATTATTTTATATCTTTACTGTAGTGTTGCGTTTATTGTGCGTGATTTTTTTTTCCCGTCGCCAGTTTCACGGGAGCCCAGTGCCCCACTAGGGTGCTGTCTGAGGGCTTCTTTTGCTGTTCTTGATTTCGTCTCACTGTTCCGGTCCTGGGGATCCTTTCATTTCCTTTTCCCCCTTTTCAAAACCTTTTAAACCTTCTCATCAATAAGCTCCTATCTATTTTTCTTTTCTACATTTTCCATCTTTTAGTAAGATTTCCGCTAGTTTGTGTTTCTTCCCCTCTTTTTAATTGTTTGTGCTTCCATTTGTTTTGTAAATTTATTTTCATTTTTTGTATAAGGCGGTACATTTGTTTTGTAAATTCATTTGAAATTAAGTAAGAAAGAAAGACTGCCAACAAGAACATTTAAGAACTAAAACTTTATAAAAAAATTTATTTCCAGAAACTTTAGTATTGTGTTTTTTTCCTTTCCTGGGAAAAACAGATTAGCATTGAACGTCATTTTTTTTAAAAATTACAAATTGATACCTGTTTTCAAACAAAATACTTCTGGGAAAATACATTCCTTGTGTTTCATATCTACCTTGTTTTAGTAAGCCGTTTTCGTTTATACCGGAAATTGAATTCGGGTATTTGTATATTATATAATTACATTTTTTGTGAAACATAAAGCGCCATCATAATCGCCTTAATTTTATTCATACTTAGAAATTGTTTTGTTTTAAATCTGTTTGACGGTTCATGATGGATGATTTTGATAAATATGTTCAACAAGCGGAAACGTTTGGGTTTTGATGGAGAAAAACTTACTAGCTATGTGCAACAATGCATAATAGGCAGACAGGCTAAGAGAAAGAGAAGAAAATCAAGGAAACTAGAAAAGAAGAAAGAAGATTACAGAGGGAAGCTGAAGTTGAAGAAAGAAGATTACAGAGGGAAGCTGAAGTTGAAAAAAAAAAAATTACAGGGGGAAGCTGAAGAAAAAAGACTACAGAGGGAAGCTGAAGCGAAGAACGTCAATTTAAGTTGAGGCAGTTCGAACTAGAGACTGATGCTGAATTAAAAGTTTACAAGGCATCGAGAGAACCTCCACCAGTCGGTTCCGCAAGCGCGCCTAAACCCGAAAACAGCATAAATTCCAAAGTTACCGCCCTTCGAGGAAAAAAACAGATGACATCGATAGTTTTCTTTTCCGATTTGAAAGTCACGCAACGTCTTGCGGTTGGCCAAAGGAAAAGTGGACATTGTAAAATTGCGTCGTTGTTTAGGGGTATAGCGCTTTGGCATTGTACCACAACCACTCGCGGCGAAGCAAAATTTAACTTGGGATCAGTTGAAAGAAGAACCCCAGAAATTTCAATGTTTCCCTGATCGTTTTCGCGAACGTTTCCGTTCTGTGCGCCCTGACAAAGGAGATCGTTTCCGTCGTTTCAATCCGTATAAAGTCATTGTTTGAATCGATGGATCGATTTATCAAAAACGAACAAAACTTTTCAATCACTGCGAGAATCTCCTTCTTAGAGAACAACTTTTCCAGAGCGTGAGCAAAGATCTGGCCACTTTCCTTAAAGAAAGGCAATTTGAAAGCGTTGAGGAAATGTGTCAGATGGTCTGATCAGTATTGAAATCGCTCACCCAGATAAGAGCGTGGCTAGGAAAGGAGAATTTTCCATCTTTGAGTCTCATGCGTCATGTACTATCCCATCAGGACAGGGAAGTTACAGGAGTAAATCGTGGGTCATTTCTGAGTCCTCAAAGATATACTTATCCTAGGAACGGACAGGGATTTTTCCGCGGTTTCGAGTGACTTTCGTCAGTACCAGTACTCACTGCCGGAAAGACCCTTTACTCCTCAGCAAACTTTTCCGAGTCGTGGACAACGCCCACCGCGTAGACCTTTTGGGCCAGTTCGTGGACAGAACCGAAGTTCACAAAATCAGTCAGCTGCGATCAGACATGCGATGTTTCTATTGCGATGCAAGTCCATTTAAAAAAGGAATTCCCTTCAAACCAAATGATTCAAAACCCCCATTAGTCTCCATTTGATTGTGAAAAAGGGCCTTGTTTTTGGCACCACATCAATCGGTTGATGGACTGGTGTTAGAAAACGGAGCCATCAATGGATTGCAGGCTTCGGTTTTGCGAGACACTGGGTGCACCACTGCTGGTGTACGGAAATCTTTCGTGTTTCAAAACCAGTATCTCGACACTGTCCAAAAGTGTAGGTCGTTTGGAGGCAAGATTGAAACGTTTCCGCTGGCGAAAATCCGTCGAAAACACCGTACTACTCCGGATTTCTCACGCCTGTGTTATCGATAACCCAGTCTGCGACTTGATCTTGGGCAATTTGCCAGGTGTCGTTTACAGTACATGGTGGTGCTGGAGGATCGTTCGTTCCTTGTCTTGTCAGTACCAGATCAAACATCATAGAGCAGGGAAAGGCTACAAAGCCGCTAAAAATCTCAAAACTGGATGAACTCCCGATTACCCCAGATGATCTAAAAGAAATGCAAGGAAAAGACAGACGCGACAATACTTTCTGCTGCCAAAAAAGGGCTGTCACTGACATACCAACGGACAAACAGTCAGCTGATAGAAAAACAGATGTATACAAGGTCTTGCTGATAGAAAAGCAAAGGTTTCGTTCCTTCAGTGTAGGGATAAAGTCCTTGTATTACTCACTGATGAACATAACAAGCTTCGTGTTATGTGGAAGGGTCCTTTCAGGTGGTCGGAAAATTTTTGGGAGTTAATTATAAGATCAAAAGGCAAACACTGAGAAGGTATTTCATGTGAACATGTTGAAGAAGTATGTTGAACGTACAAATGTTGCCATCAACCAGTCAGTTGAGTGGATATGTCCTGTGTTTAGAAACTGATGTCAACTGGGCAGACATTATCAGTGATGAATTTGTACCCAATGTGACGTACAGGGACAGATCAAAGGTTGTGAAAACAGCAAATGTTAGGAGTGTTTAACATCTACCAGTGCAGATGATGTTGTACCCTTCCTACTCTGTCTGTCAAAGGTGAAACCTTGATGATGGTGATTTTGTCGAATGATTTGTCTTCAAGTCAAACAGAACAGCTCAAAAAAAATTTTGAAAGACTTTCAGGTGTTTGACAGATACCCCAGGTACAGTTACTGGTATTGAACCCATAGTATTCAGTTAACTACTGAAATACCAGTGCGAACCAGACCATACCCCCTCCCGTTTGCAAAAAAGAGGTTGTCCCAGAGAGAAATCAAAGTAATTGCTGGATTTAAAGGTCATAGAACCTTCTAATCTCCCTACAGCTCACAGTTGTATTGGTGGACAACCTGATGGATCGGTGCGTTTCTGCATCGATTACAGGAAATTAAATAAGATCCTGTGTTCGATGCCGAGCCCATCCCAGACATTGAAGAACTTCTGTGTCAGCTCTCAGAAGAAACTATTTTGTGAAAGTAGACTTGACTAAAGGATACTGGCAGATTCCAATGGCTGAAGCTGACAAGGAAAGACAGCATTCAAAAACCTTTTGGTCTTTTGCAATGGACAAAAATGCCATTCGGTTTGCAAAATGCCCCCGCTTCTTTTGCTAGAATGATGCGAGCCCTGAAACCCCCATGAATGTGGTGCAGTCAGTTTTTTTTGACGGAATTTTGTTGGCTGCAAAGTCAAGGGGGTGACCTCCTTTCTAACTTGCGAGCTGTTTTTTCCAGACTCAGATGTTTTGGGTTGACTGCGAGACCATCCAAAATTCGTGCCGGTTTTCAAACTCTCGAGTTTTGGGTCACACTATTTCAGTAGGAAAATGATGCCAGAAGGAAAGAAGTGGAAAAGATTTTATCCTTACATAAAACCCCCTACAAAGAAACAGATCAGGTCACTCATCGGATTGTTTTCTTACTATAGACGAATGTACCCCACTTTGCGTCCCTGACGGCCCACAGCCCTGATGTGGCCCTCTGCGGGCGGCTGGCTATAAGCAACATTATCTTATCTTACCTGACGGCCCCTTTGACTGAACTGACGAAAGGGACGAAGAACAAAAGTATTGTGTGGTCTGAGAGTGCCAGAAGGCTTTGGAGTGTGTTCAGAACACCCTCAACTCATTTCCTGTTCTTTTGTTACCCTCCTCTCAGAAGACTTTATTTTGAGAAATGATGCCAGTTCCAAAGGAAAGGGAGCGGTACTGTTTGCAGGAAAAAAGTGCTTTGTTACTCCAGTGCAATACGCCAGTAAGAAGTTCTCAAAGACCAGGAGAAAAACTCCACATGAGAGAGAGTGCTTGGCTATTGTATGGGCATGGAGAAGTTCGCCAGGTTCTTGACTGAAGAAAGTTTCGGTTACAGACTGACCACAGGCCACTGACGTTCTTTCAATCGTCAAAAAACTAAGAACACAGATTATTAGGTGGTCTTTGGCATTTCAGGAATTCCAATTTACCATGAACCAGTGCCCGGAACACAAATGTCATGGCAGATTTTTTTGTCACGTGTATGAATATTCATGGACAAATGTAACTGCTTCAAGGGAAAGACTATTTCCGTTTTTGTCTTTAATTAATGATTACGGGTGCTCACATTTGACAGTGCATTGTATGCTACTGACTATTTAATCAAGTTGGGATTTATGCTTTAAATTTTCTTGTTTAAGTGACTGTAAAGTTTTACAAGCAAAAACTACTTGATGTTGATGTATTAACTAAATTTTATTTTTTGCTTTATTCTTTTGTAAACAATGAAAAAAATCATGTACTATTTTATGTATAACTTGCTTGTGAAGATGAATATATATGTATGTGTGATGAGCAAATGACTCTTTAGAAATGTATATTACACATGTTTGATTTGTGCAATGAGACAAACCCCAATTGTTTTCATTTGTCATTGTCTTTCAATGGAAAACATGTACTTTTCAATGGACTATAACACTACATGTGGGGAAAAGAAACTATGTTTTAAACTATGTTTATTTTGTTTACATGTCTATTGAGAAACATGTAAAACTTAGAAAAAGTTCTCATTTTCATGAGGGTTTTGAAACATAGGATGTGAGACAAAGCCAAGGGAAAATATGTGCTTCACAGATCTTAATAAAATAAACACAATTTGTAAATTTGAATTGTTTAAAATCCCTAGTGTTTTTACCATGTAATTTGTGAAATGTAAATTTTTTGAGATGTGGTGTATCAATTATGAATTAAACTTTTTTTAGAAGACTGAAAGTTTGAATATGCTATTTATGTGGATCAGGGTGATTGATTCTATACGTTGATTATTAATTTTTGGGGAATCTGTGTGATTTGGGTTTCACATTGAGATTCAGGCTGAAGATGTGTTTAAGTGAAGTTGTAAAATCCTTTAAAAATTTTCTGGAGAAAATTTTTTCATCCCCAGAATGGGGTGCATGTGACGTAGCCTCACATCAAGGGATGTGACGGCCCATCACATGTAGTTAGTGATATGATCATTTCCCCATGCCACTACTGAAAAGGAAGAATATTCGTGTGGCTTGACTATGTAGCGGCGTCCCCAAATAATTGTGAGTATGACTCATTAAAGAAACAAATGTGGTCATTGTGAAAGTGACCACTGAGAGATAGTTTAACAAGGGCTGGTAAGGTGCTGGTCATGTGTTTTGAACACTGAGTATGCACTCCTAGGAGGAGGGAGGAAAGAATCAGTTTTAACCAGCAAATGGCCTAGAGACTCGAACCTGTCAGGACGTGGTTTCCCCTCTGCTGACCATCATTACCAGATGAGCGATAGATAGTTGGGGAAAGGGTACAGGGGAAAACTTAAAGAAAAGAGAAAGAAAGAATTCATATGTTGAATTAAGAAGCAGGTTACTTTCACGAACCATATTCGTGTTTCAGCCCTTCACCTTTTACCCTTCGCCCTTCACCCTTCACCTTTCACCCCGTGAGTGGTTTTAAGATGGCCATGGTGTGGGGAACACACCGGTAGGCAGCCCCAGGAATTAAGGACTCCAGGGAGAGGAGTCGGGAACTCGATCTCTTTCCCGGGACAGGAGAAGACGAGGGAGAGGAGTTGGAACTCATCTCTCAGTGACAGGAAAAAGTCGAGGGAGAGGAGTCGGAAGTCATATCTCCAGGACGGGAGAAATCGGGGGGCGAGATGATGTCTGAGAGAGACAGGGAATCATGAAAAAGGGTGGAGCGTGTCTTAATTCGGATGCAGGCATAGCATCAAGGAGTGAAAGATCATTTATTTTCCGGTCTGGATTTTTTGGGCCAATGTTGTGTGAAGGCCGTGACTTTATGAAGTCTTGAGTGAGTTAGTTTGCCTCTCAGTGGAAAGAGAGCTACATGTATAAAATCTGTTATAAATTGTTTGATGTGATTAGTAAAGTGTTTCCGAAGGGGGAGGGGGAGAAGAAAAAACATTCGGTAGTGCGCCTTTTGGTTGATTGGAAAGATGCGTGTGCGTATGGAGTAAATGCTGTCATGAATGCGTTTTGTGCAAAAGTGACAGTGTGACACAAACAAACAAATTTTTATCACAATCATTAAATCATTTTATTTTTCCTGGGGGGTACTGTTGTCACAAAATGGTAATTTTGAATGATATGAATTTTGAATGAAGTACTGATAAGATACTCTGCTGTGTTTCATTTCCCAAGAAGCAACCACCAAAAAAAAAAAATTTACTACTGCCCCCCCCGCTCTCACATCCACCCCCACCCTTCCAATCCCTCTGCCTCCTCTCCTCTCTGCACTTCTATTCTAATCTGAACAATAATCTTAAATAACATGAAAAACAATAAAAAGATACATAGTTAGATTTTTATTACCGAAACAAACAAGCAAAATTTCAGCATCAGCTCCCTTCACCCCCTTCTCACTCTCCTCCATCCCCTGTCCCTCTAAATCCCTAAACCCCCAAATGCTTTCCCAGAGCTGCATCTCCTCTCAATGCCTCTTTCCCACCTATGCCTTTTTCCCCATATCTTGGAATATTTATGTTTAAAAAAACAATCCACCTATGCCTTTCTCGTCTATTCTTGGAATATTCATGTTTAAAAAACAATCCACCAATGCCTTTCTCCTCATATTCTTGGAATATTTATGTTTAAAAAACAATCCACCTAGCCTTTCTCGTCATATTCTTGGAATATTCATGTTTAAAAAAACAATCCACCTAAGTCTTTCTCGTCATATTCTTGAATATTCATGTTTAAAAAACAAGTCACACTTACAACAACAAAAAAGAAGTGTTTGATGTTTTGCATGTTTCATTTGCAAACTTTGTTGTTTTTCATCCATGTTTCCTTAAATTGAAGGTATGCTTACACTGAGGTCATCAGAATCTTTCCCGTTAACTCTAAGAAAGAATCTTTCCTTTAGGATAGTGAACATTTAAATGACTGTGAAAAAAGAAGCTTGCATATGAAAAAAAAGTTTGTAACTACAATGTAAGGTGAAAATATTCAAATGTAATGTGTGTGTGGTTTCAGAAACCAGGGAAGCGAAGAAAAATCAAGGAGTGAACGTATGATTTTTGTCATTCTTTCCCAGACTTCAGTTGTTTGCCCAGCCTAGAAAAATTGGGAATCACAAACACACACAAGCACACAGACACACATGGCAGCATGAATTCAGAGAGCTTCAAAGTGGATGATGTAAACCCATGTTTATTTTGGTTAAACTCTGATGTCAGCAAGGTCAAGGTGACTGTCGGAATGACTGGAAAGATCTCCACTCCAGAGAAGAGACTCAAGGTCACAAATGTCAGGTCTTCATGAGGCCACCCAGCAAAGATGGCCAAGTACTGGTGCCGAGGCAGTGCTGTAGTGGTCAACAATAATTGTGCTGGCTGAAGTTTCCACATGCAGAAGACACTGTTGAACTGAATCCCCAGCTGATGACACTTATGCTTGGTCATGATTCAAACCTAGCTGCCTGTGGACTGTTTGTGTGTGTAAATCACAAAATGAACCTTGGTGCAGCTGTGCATGGCGTGAGTCACGACTGCTTGTGTGTGTAAATCACAAAATGAACCTTGGTGCAGCTGTGCATGGCGTGAGTCACAATGAGAGGCTTGAATAGAGGTCAACATAAAAAGAACACAGAGGGGAAAAAGCGGGTGACATCCATCACTCCTTTTTTTTTTCTCTAGGGTTTGTTTGCGCACACAAACTTGGTCATACTCAATATGCTCACGGTGGTTGGTCTGCTGCATCTTTTTGGGATGGATCAATGGGTTGGAAAGCTGTGCTGATTGTTTTGTGTATGCATTGATTAGTTAAAGGATAGTTTTGAGTATGGATGGTTAACATATGTTGTTGAAGCCTAAGAAGCGGTCACTCTCCTGTAACTGATATGTGTATTACACCAAGTGCAGTCAAAGAGAGGCTTAAAAATATAAACCCTAACAAATCTTGTGGACCTGATATGATACCTGCAAGAGTTCTTAAGGAGTCATATAATGAACTAGCATTACCTTTCACTAGTTTGTTCAATAAGTCAATTCAATCAGGTGTGGTACCTATGGATTGAAAGTCTGCAAATGTAACAGCTTTATTTTAAAAAAGGCACTAGGACAGATCCTGGAAATTATAGGCCTGTTAGTCTTACATCAATTGTATGTAAGATCATTGAATCGATTATATGGGATGTTATCACAGATCATATGACCTTGAACAATTTATATACAGAATGCCAGCATGGTTTCCGTAAACATCGATCTTGTGTAACACAACTCTTACTTGTCATGGAGGATTTAACAAAACTTTTAGATAATGGCAACAATGTAGATATACTTTATTTAGACTTTAAAAAGGCTTTCTATTCTGTTCCCCATGAGAGGCTTCTAGTGAAATCATCAGCATATGGAATTACAGGTACAGTGCATACATGGATAAGGGATTTTTTTTTTACTAAAAGACAGCAAAAAGAGTCAGAGTAGGAAGTTCATATTCAGATTTTACGTTAGTTCTAAGTGGTATACCACAAAGGAGTATTTTGGGTCCCAAATTATTTACAATATTTATAAATGTTAGCCAGACTCTGTGGAAAGTATTTGCAAAATATTTGCAGACGATACAAAAATTTACAACACAATTCATAATCATAATACATTACAAAATAATACTGATAACTTATCCGAATGGTCTACCATGCATTTCAATGCGGACAAGTGCAACGTGTTACAATACATGTTGGACGTAAGAACCCAAGATACCAATATACAATGCTAAACAGTAATACTGGTGAGCATGCAGATATTTCAACAAGTGATTATGAAAAAAGATCTTGGTGTCACTTTTGATTCTGGCCTGGTATTTGATAAGCATATTCAGAAGTCTATAAATAAAGCTATTAAAATGATTGGTGTAATCAAACATACTTTTATTCACATAGATAAAGAAATTTTTACAAAACTATAATTGGCTTTCGTTAGACCACATTTGGAATATGGCAATACAATTTGGTATCCTCAGTTAAAGAGGCAGTCTGCTGCTTTAGAAAGAATACAAAGAAGAGCAACAAAGCTTGTAAAGAATATACAAAATCTTCCCTATGAAGGTAGGTTAAAAGCTCTTAGACTGCCTACCCTAAAAAAAAAGACGAGTGAGGGGCGATTTGATCTAAGTCTATCAAATATTTAATTGTGTTGACAATATTCCTATTTCAATTTTTTTTTTACTGCATCAAGAGTTGATGCCACCAGAAATAGTGTGGATAAAATCTGTCATGATTATTGTTGCACTAACCTAAGGAAATTTTCTTTTAGTAACAGAGTAACAATTCTTTGGAATAAATTAAGACCTAACATTAAACGTGCACAAAATACTAATCTTTTCAAAAGCTCTATCGATGATAGCACATTATTGAAGACTATTTATTTTGATTATGATAAATAAAGACTTGAGCGAGTAATAGACCTGACCGTCTAAAGACCAGATAACACGTAGAAGTGACATGTAAAGCCAGGTCTGGCTAAAATTGCAAAAGCAATTGTCCCTATCCTGAACCATTCCGTTGATCTCTGTCCGGGAGTGTTCCCTTGGTAACCCTCAAGGGAAATCGGTCTATTGCCAGAAATGAGCAGAAATGTGTGCGACATTTCTTAATCTTTACATCTCCCCTCTTTTGAAAAGAAATAATGTTTACAAAAATTGTCTTTCACTTTTCAGTGTCTTTCATGAATGTGCTTTTTAACAGTATAGTCTATCTGGATTATGGACAACACAGCCACTCTTGGTGCAATAGGGAGAGGACACAGTGTTGCTGGTCATGTTGGGACATCAGGATCAGGATCAGGATCAGGGGCGTTGTATCAAATACAACTTAGCCCATTTAGGCTTTTTACGCCCCTTCTGTATGTATATATCCTTTTTTTTTTTCGTAACCGTTGGTCCAGTCATAGGCTAGCTCAGACCTATTATCCATCAAATTCATATCTAATTTTTGTTAATAATTCATGTTTATCTATGAGGTTCTTAAAAACATTAATACTAGGTGCATGTTTGATGTTAAGTGTTAGTTTATTCCAAAAGTTGGTTACTCTATTAGTAAAAGTAAATTTTCTCAAATTCGTTCCAGAATATTGTTTAAATATTTTATCTTCACTGTTCCTTGTAACATTCTTCTGCGGAGTACAAAAAAAGCATGCTTTATCAACATCATCAATTTCATTAAATATCTTGTATGCTTGAATCAAGTCTCCTCTTATTCTTCTTGCCTTAAGTGTTGGAAGTTGCAGATATTTTAATCTTTCCTGATATGAGTAATCTTTTATATTATGAATCATCTTGGTTGCTCTTCTTTGTACCTGTTCTAGAGCTTCTGATTGTCTCTTTAGCATTGGTGTTGCTGGTAATGTTTGTAGGGCAGAGACACAGTGTTGCTGGTCAGTGCTGGTGTTGACTCGGGTGTATGCTTTGGGTTGTTTGGACTGGGTGCAATCGTGTTTTGATTCTGGGTTGTGCCATGAATGAATCGTCTGTTGCGTCGCGTCGGTATTCAGCTCCATCTTCAGTTGGCACGGTGTATGAACGAGGTTCAGGGCAAGTGTCAATGACAGTGGCAGATCTCCAGTCATCTCCTTTGGTCAGTTGGACACGGACATAATCACCAGCCTTCACTGGTGGTAGACCGTGTGCAGTTTTATCATATTAGTGCTTCTGGGTAGATTGTAGTTAGGCACATCTGGTGATGAAGCTGTTGGGATCGATGATCTTCGGTTTCAGATGCATGCTGGTGGTTGGAAGGATGGAATGAAGTTGTCAAACCCATCAGCAACTGAGCTGGAGATGCTAGATTGTCCACAGGAGTGCTTCAATATTCTAGTATGCTGAGTAAAGTCCATCAGACTTGGCCTTATCAAGGATGTTTTTGATTGTCTGGATCGTTCTTTCAACAAGGCCGTTTGATTGAGGATATCCTGGACTGGAAGTGATGTGATGAAAATCCCAGGATGAGGCAAATGTCTTAAATTCAGCTGTTGCGATATTGGGGACCACTGTCAGTCATGACTGTCTCGGGTATGCCGTATCTGGCAAAGTGGACTGACAGTTTCCTGATGACAAAAGCAGATGTTGTGCTTGGTAACTCATCAATCTCAAAGTATCGACTGTAGTAGTCAACAGTTGCCATGTAGGTTTTGTTGTTCCAGGTGAAGAGATCAACTCATACTTTCTGCCAGGGACGTGAAGGTAGGAGAGGTTCTGTTGGGTTTGATTTGGCTCTAGATGACATGTGTGTACTTTCTTCACCATTTCTGTGCAAACTGTGTTTGGGATAACTATTTTCTCCCCTTTTAGAATAATTCCTTTTGAGTACAGTGGGTTTATCTCTGAAGTTCCAGAATTCTTGAATGTTGCTGTTGCAGTCTTGTCTTTCATTGGGCCAGCCATTTAGGATAGTTGACTCCAGCATTTGGAGTTGTGGGTCTTCTGTTGTAGCTTCTTGTATCTCCTGCATCTTGCTGTCGCTGATAGGCATATTTTTCAGGACACAGTGTATTTGGTATTCTGGATCATCTGGTTTGTCTGTAGATTCTGCTGGCTGATACTTTTGTCAAAGAACATCAGCCATTGGAATTTGCTTTCCAGGAACATGGATGATATTCAAGTCATATTTCTGTAGTTGCATGAACATGCGCTGAAGATGTGGTGGGGTATTAGCCAAAGGCTTCTTGGCAATAGATTCCAGTGCTTTGTGATCTGATTCCACAGTGATTTTCTGTCCGTAGATGAACTGATGGAAGCGTTTGCACCCAAACACGATTGCAAGAAGCTCTTTTTCAATTTGAGCGTAGTTTTGTTCATTTGGGCTCAGATCTGGAAGCAAAAGCAGTAGGTTTTCCTTCTTGGATTATTGCAGCACCAAGCCCAGACTTGCTAGCATCGACTTGCAGAGTTGTTGGTTTTGCTGGGTCATAGTTGGCAAGAACTGGATGATTGATGATAGCTGCTTTTGCTTTGTCCAGTGCTTCTTGTTGAGATTTGTCCCAGATGAACTCAGTGTCATCCTTCAGCAGATCACGCATTGCTTTGGTGATTTCTGACAATTGTGGTGGAACTTTGGCAAGATAGTTTATCATGCCAAGCATGGTTTGAAGCTCCTTTTTGCTGGTTAGTGGAGGCATGTCTTGCACTGCTTTTACTTTTGAGGGATTTGGTTTCAGTCCATCAGCTGAAATGACGTGTCCAAAATACTCAACTTCTGTCTTCCCTATTTCTAGTTTCTCTGAATTCAACTTCAGATTCTTTTCTTCAGCTCGAAGTAAGGCTGCTCTCAGGTTCTGTTGTGTTCTTCAGCGTTCTTCCACTGATGATGACATCATCAATGAGTGCAGTGACACTGGTAATGCCTTCAAATGTCTCGTCCATTTTCCGTCGAAACTCATCTTGTGCATATATGACGCCAAATAGTAGACGTTTGAAACGATATCTGCCAAATGGGGTGTTGAAAGTGGTCAGATAGGATGACTTTTCATTCAGTTTTAGCTGCCAGTAACCAGACTGGGCATCCAGTTTTGGGAAATATTTTGCACCTGTTAGTTTTGCAAGAGCATCTTCCAGTGCTGGGAATGGGTAATGTGGTCTTTTTATAGCTTTATTCAGGTCCTTTGGATCCAAACAAAAGCGAAGTTTTCCCATTTGGTTTTTCTACAATTACAAGTGAATTAACCCATTCTGTTGCTTTGGTGACGTTGGTTATCACTCCAGTTTTTTCGATGTTGGAGAGCTCTTTTTTGAGTCTTGCTTTACCTGCGTGTGGTACACGACGGGGTGTATGAACAACTGGGACAGCGTCTTCTTTGAGGTGTATGTTGATTTCACCTTCTTCAAGTTCTCCTAATCCAGTGAAAAGTGTGTTGTGCTCTTTGATGACTTCTTCTTTTGTCATTGGTGTGGACGCCACAGACATGACAACCTTGGTCAGTTGTAGTTGCACTAATGCCTGTAGTCCTAGGACTGGCTGAGAATTTGTATTGGCAATGTTAAAAATTCCTGGGTAGGTGTTATCTTTATAACTTGCTTTGAGTTTCACACAGCCATCAATTTTCAGAGGCTGATCTGTGTAACTGATCAGTTTTTCTTTACAGGGTGTTATTGCTAGGCGACGTGATAGTTTCTCAAATACTGATGATGGGATAACATTCACTAGGGCTCCAGTGTCAATGTTGAATTTTATTATATTTTCTGTTTCAAGTTCAATGTCAGCACTTACAGTATTGGGAATTTCTTTGCATCTGTTGATAGTGCTGACATAAAACTCGGGTTCACTGTCATCCTCTTCAATGGAGTGTAACTCCTGGCCATTCTTCTATGATCTGTATTTGCTTTGGCAAACTTTGGCCCAGTGATTTTGTTTGTGGCAGTAAGTGCATGTAGTACCAAAAGCTGGACATTGTCTTGGCTTGTGCTTTCTGCCACAGTTTCTGCATGTGACAATGTTTCCAGGGGATCCAAAATTTTGGCGCTGTTTGTAATCATTTTTTGTTTTCACAGCATCTTCTTGCTGTGGATTTGTTGTTGTCACCACTGATTTCAGTCATTCTTGTGTTGTTTCATGTGCAATATCAATGTCTATTGCTGTTTCCATTGTCAGTTTATCTCCTGTCAGGAGTTTTTCTCTATTTCTTGTGATGCAACACCTACAACAATGCGATCATGAACCATTTTATTTTTTAGATCTGCTTGGTAGCCACAAGTTTGAACTAAGTTGCGTAAGTCTGTGACAAACTCAGTGAAGGTTTCATTTGATTTTTGCATTCTTTCATGAAAAATGTATCTAGCAAATACTCTATTTGTTTTTGGTTCTGTGTGCTCTTTGAATTTCTGATTCAGTATTTGAACATTCTTTGCATCTGTGTCAGATAGTCCCCAGGAGTTAAAAATATCTCGGCCATTTTGACCAACCCAAATTAGGAGGTAAGCAGCTCTCACCTCTGCTCTGGTGTTTTTCAATGGACCTTGAAACATGAGGTTTGCATGTTGCTGGAACTTATGCCACTCTTCTT
This sequence comes from Conus ventricosus, assembly GCA_018398815.1. Taxonomy (NCBI): domain Eukaryota; kingdom Metazoa; phylum Mollusca; class Gastropoda; order Neogastropoda; family Conidae; genus Conus; species Conus ventricosus. Next base: position 3,577 of record JAFLJL010013808.1, on the reverse strand, counting down.
GTATTTTTTTTGGCATCCCAGTTCATTGATGGATTGGCCTGTGATGATTTTCTGTGCACTTGTGATTTTTTTTTTTTTGGGGGGGGGGGGGGGGGGGGAGGGGGGGGTGCCACTAAAATGACTGGTCATATTTACACGAGATGATGTTGAACATGTTTTGTGTACGCATTGAAGGATAGTCTTGAGTATGGATGGTTAACGTATGTTGTTGGAGCCTAAGATGCCGTCATTCTGTTGATCTCTGTCCGTAAGTGATCCTCTGGTAACCCTCAAGGGAAATCAGTCTATTGCCGGAAATGACTAGAAATGTGTGCAACGTATCTTAATCTTTGCACTGAATTTTTTTTTCCTGCTATTCTCTTTCATCCTTTCCTTATTTTTCTTTGTAATTGTCATCCACTTTTTCTGCGTTTTGTGGACTGTAAACCTGCCTGTATTCCAGAACGTCTTCATAATTTTGTGTTTATGATTTTAAAAAAAACCAATCATGTTGTGTTTTAGAACAAAAAACAATCATGTTGTGTTTTAGAACAATTTCATTTTGTGAGCTGAGTTGACCAAAGTGATTTAATCACAAGAAAAGGCACTGTGTGTCCATTCTGCTGTGCTATTTGCTCACTCTTTAAATGATTGACTTTTGAATGCATTTTTCACTTTTAGAAACCAACATATTGGTATAAAACACCAAGTGAAATTCTGGGTCTGGTCAACATGGCCTAATTTTATTCGCCTTAACTCTTTCAGTGTCAAAGTAGCAACTAGAAATGCACTTGGTAGAGCACAAACCCTCGCCAAAGTTGAAAAAAATGTGGATTCGCCAACTGAGTCAGTTTACAAGTGAACAAAAAAATTTTTTTACTGCCAAGGGATGTAATAGTTGATACAGACTGAAGGGGTTACTTCCCATGGACTTTTTTTTTTTTTAAAGACATAGACAAAAACAGTAAAAAGTCAAGTTTTTTTCATATTCCATTCTGTAAAGATAAAAAATCAACTGTAGTTGTTAGAGGCTGGAGTGCCCATGGGTTCAAAATAAGATGCACTGTAGACACAGAGACCTCAGTCCACCATAGTGTTACTTCTTTATGATGACATTGTGGATATAATGACAAAGAAGACAGAAACATTTAAGGGGTTATTATCACTCATGCAGAACTTGAAATTTTAGATTGTACCGAGGAAAACCAGCACCGATGAAATGTCTTCTAAATACTATCTATCATCCCAGACACACTTGTAAAAGTTTCAGATCACACACACACACACACACACTAACACACACACACACACACACACACACACACACACACACACACACACACACAGTGTAGTGTTGGGAATAAAAATGAGGTCACATAATTGCACACACACATATATATACTGACCTGATTTATATATGATATGAATTATCCTAAATTCAGAATTCTACGAATATAGTTTACACAAGATCTTCCTGATTGCAAGACCATGATCTGCAAGGCAAAATCAGCACAAGCTTACAAACTATAACTTTTCTAGGAAGAATAGTGGGAAGAAGAAAACTGTTTTTGTCCCACCTTTTGTGCCACCTCGGTGGCATTGCATCCACGCTGCTCAGCACCACCCCCCCCCCCCCCTCTCCCTCCCTGTCAATGTCAAGTCGTCAAGAGGCAGTCCACCTGAGGAGACACTACACTGCTGCCAAGTCACTTCGGTGGTTTTCACTTTCAGTGGTGCCTGTTCTGATCCAGTATACGCAGGTCACCACTTACTAAGCCCCATACTGACAACAATAATTGCTTAGTCAACGTGAATTGGAACCAGCATGAGTGAGCTCCCTCTGGAAGGCGCCATCACGTCCATCCAATGATAACGCCCATGAATTTACCGATATCAGTAACCCTGATGGAATCAAACCAAAGCCTGGACATGGAGAGGACATCGAAACTGTGGTCACCAGTGTGAGCAAAGCATGAAGGGCGACAGAATACGAGTCTTTTTTTTTTAAATTGTTGATGAATGAGGATGATGAAAATGATGCTACAGCTTTCCACTCCAGTCTGAGACTGCACGACAGGGCTATACTCTACATTTGCTTTCATAACATATCCCGGCGTCAACCAGGCCTGAGAGATAGACACCTGCAGTGTTGGTCAGGAAATTTGAGCAACAATTTGAGAGATGCATCCATTTCGTGGATGAAACTAGACTGTGTGGTCCCAGTCTTCCCAACTGCACCATAGCAAACTCAACTTTGGGTAGGAACCGCGGTTGGGGTGAAAAAATCCTACATGGCTTCGATGGGAATCGATCTCACGACCTCTCATCTAGGAGTCCACGACGCTAATCATTCCACCATGGTGGCTGATGTGGAAGAAAATAACTTGTGCTATCTAAACTGATACATCTCTTTATTTCAAAGCCAGATTTTTTTTTCATTATTACATACGAAAATTTCAACAACTATATTTAACTGCAAAACATGATTAATTTTTTTCTCCTTTTGGAGAAATTTTAGATCTTTGTGCGAAATTACTGTTTTCTTCCATATTTCAATAATTTTGGGGAAAAATTAATATTGGGAGAGGGGGGAAAATTAATATTGGGAGAAGGGGGAAAATTAATACTGGGAGAGGGGGAAAATTAATATTGGGAGAGGGGGAAAATTAATACTGGGAGAGGGGGAAAATTAATATTGGGAGAGGGGGAAAATTAATATTGGGAGAGGGGGAAAATTAATACTGGGAGAGGGGGAAAATTAATATTGGGAGAGGGGGGAAATTAATACTGGGAGAGGGGGAAAATTAATATTGGGAGAGGGGGAAAATTAATATTGGGAGAGGGGGAAAATTAATACTGGGAGGTGCAAAAAACACAAAAAAGGAATGAAACGAGAGAAAAAAGAAAACAGCATTCTTTGTGTTGCTGCAAATCTAATGTGAGTATTCTGTTTTTGTATAGGGCCAAATTTCATCAATGAAACATTTACTGTGTCATTTGACCATCTTTACCCAATGCTGTAAACTTTAAAAGCACAAGTCCATTTAAATCCATTTTATTTGAAAAAAGATTTCATTACTTTTGTTTTCGAAATAGTGCATTAAGTTCACGGGTGGCAGATATCAAGTGTATGTTTGACTTGACTTGTGGAGTGAATTCACTCACAGTAGGACACAAAACAGCAAGGACGGTTTTAGCTGTACATAATTGTGTGTGTGTGTATACCAGGCTTTTTGCATGCTTTTTGTGTGTTCCTAGTTTATACCTTAGTGAATTGTTTTACCTTAGTGAATTGTTTTCAATGGACAAAGCCTGGATATTGTTTATACCTTTTAACAATAAACAAGTAGGGTAAGTCTTGCTCTCATAAGAAAACCTAACTCAGAGGGAGACACAGCTGATTGTGTCTGTGCTCCTGGCATCAAATAAGGACATGTCTCCCTGATGAGTCCGACCCAGCAGACGAAAGGCCTAGGAGCAGGCAATACAAATAGATCTTCCTTCGAGAGGGATTACGATGGTTCACTCATGGGGCTAGTTAAGAGTTTTCATATTTATAATATATTTTCTTAATTTTATGTTCCCATTTTCCATTTTC
>JAFLJL010013807.1:42500-52226 GCA_018398815.1 Conus ventricosus | reverse complement strand
TCCTGCAGCTGGACTGTCCTTGACATTTCGCAGCTCCCCCCCCCCCCCCCCCCCCCCCCCCCCCCCCCCCCCCCCCCGCCCTCTCTCTCTCTGCTGGCTACTCCCTCCATCCCCTCCCTCTCCCTTCACCTCCGGTGGGGCCCTTTTTTGCGGTCGGCTGGGCTATAAGAAACCTGAAATTCTCTTTCTTTGTCTGTCTGTGTCTGTGTTTGTGTCTGTCTGTGTTGTCTGTCTGTCTGTTGTCTCTCTCGCTCTCTCTCTCTCTCTCTCTCTCTCTCTCTCTCTCTCTCTCTCTCTCTCTCTCTCTCTCTTTCTGTGCGTGCGCGCGCGCGTATGTGTGTGGTGTGTGTGTTGTGTGTGTGTGTGTGTGTGTGTGTGTGTGTGTGTGTGTGTGTGCATCTGTGTGTCTGTGCGTCTGTGTGTGTCTGTGTTTGTGTGTACGTTAGTTTGAGTGCCTGCACGCGCACGTGCTTGTGTATGTGCCTCCGTACATGTGCGCGTAAGTATACGGTTAATCTTTTCCCTTACTTTTATTTCTAGTTTCAATAATGAGCAGACTTCGGAACCATCTACAACAATAGCGCTAGCGCGCTTAACTTTATTCAGAGTATAAAAATCATGCCATTGATGGAACATTACTAAGTAAATCAAAGGAAGCCGACTGTCGGCTACCATTGACACGCCATCATCATCATCACCATCTTCATTTATCATCATCATCATCATACCACTTTATTTATCATCATCATCCAAACACCATCTCATCATCATCACCATCACCATCATCATCATCGTCATCATCCATCATCATCATCATCATCATCATCATCATCACCATTACCCTCTATTCTTTTCATCAATGATCATCACCATCATCACCATCACCATCATCACCATCACCCCCACCATCCTCATCCTCAGTCAGCAGGCACCCAGGCCGCCTGCCTCCATCCCGGGCTGGCAGCGTAGCTCACAGTGCACTCTGCCACTGGGATCTGGCACCGCAGGCGCGTGTGCTGAAGGGAAACTCTAAGTGCCAGCCGATGGGGGAGATAATCCCGGGCCCGTGGCCGCAGGGGGAGGAGGCTTATCCCCCACACCTGCCTCGAGCTGCCAGCCCGCCTCGTCTCCTGGGTCGGCCGGGACCGGAGAGGGGAGGGGAAGATGCCAGGTAGAGAGCCTCCTCAATCACTGGGTTTCGTTTCACCCGGTGGGGGTGGTTTTGGTGTGTGGTGTGTTGTGTGTGGGGTTGTGTGTGTTGTGTGTGTGTGGTGTGTTGGTGGGGGTTTTGTGTGTGTCGGGGGGGGGTAAAGGTGTGTGTTTTGGGTGGTGTGTGTGTGTGTGTGTGGTGTGTGTGTGTGTTTGGGGGCGCGCGCGGGGCCGCGGTGGGGGGAGCGCGCTTGCATCCCTTTTTGTGTATGTAGGGAAAGCGCGTGCTTGTGTGTTTTGGGGCCGGGCGTGCGTGCATGCCGCGGGGGTGCGCGCGTGCTTTTGCGCCCTGCGTGGGGCGCGCGCGCGCGGGTGTGTGTGTGTGTGTGTGTGTGTGTGTGTAAGTGTACTCAGGCATGCGCCAACGCATGTTCAGTTAATCGTTTAGAAAATCACGGACAAAACCCACAGCCTTATTGAACACAACACATACACACACGCACGCACGCACGCACGCACGCACGCACGCACGCACGCACGCACGCACACACACACACACACACACACACACACACACACACATACACGCGCGCGCGTGCGCGCGCACACACACCAGCTGATAGCGTCCTGCAGCTGTTACTCGTCGTCTCCTGACGGCAGATGTGTCCAGGGACACAGTGGCTGTGCAGCGTTAGTCGTTGAGAATTCTCTCTTTTCTCTTTCTCTTTGTCTTTCTTATTTCTTTTAGAAAACCGAAACGGAAAGAGAACGGTGTGCAGGGGGGGTGTTGCTCCGTCCGTCCGCGACACGTGCACCCAGCCCTGTGCTCTTCACAGGCATGGCCCCTCTACTCACTCCCCCCCCCCCACCACACACACACACACCCCCACCCCTTTCTCTCCCGCTCAGTCATCTGGGCATTGACCTTCATCCTTACTTCAAGAAAGGAGAAGGAAAAAAAAAGGAAAGAAAAAGACAGAAGAATAGAAGGAAAAAGAGAAAAATAAGAAAGAAAGAAAGAAAGAAAGAACGAAAACGTACGCAAGCATCTAATTGTAATTCTCTTTAAAAATGTACGCATAAGGCAGTTGTGTGTGTGTGTGTGTGTGGTGTGTGTGTGTGTGTGTGTGTGTGTTGTGTGTTGGTGTGTGGTGTGCGTGCTGTTGCTGTGGTGGTGTGTGTGTGTGTGTGTGTGTGTGTGTGTGTGGTGCGTGCGGCGCGTGCGTGCGTGGTGCGTGTGTGTGTGTGTGTGTGTGTGAGTGGTTGTGCCGAGGCGTGTGTGTGTTTTATATATATATATATAATAATAATAAATAGGATAATATATATAAAATATATATAAAATATAATATAAACAAACATATATTCCAAGGATAAGTCCCGATTCAGCCGTTCCCGCAACTAACAGAGCAGCTTGGTGTTGCAATGACTGCAAGAATAATATGAATTAATAAACAAATATGCTCTTATGTCTAGATTGAAGAAATAGGGGAGATACGATTTATATCTATCACTGCAGTATAATTATACATATAGAGAGACACAGAGAGAGTGATTATATATAGAGATAGATAGATATACATACAGATAGATAGATAGATATAGATGTATATATGCGCCAACAGTATCACACATACAGAATAAGAGATAAAGAGAGAGAGAGAGAGAGAGAGAGAGAGAGAGAGAGAGAGAGAGAGAGAGAGTGAGAGAGAGAGAAAGACAGAAGAAGAGAGAGAGAGAGAGACAGACAGCAGACAGACAGACAGACAGACAGACAGACAGACAGGCAGCAGCAGGCAGACAGACAGACAGGAACAGACAGACAGACAGACAGACAGACAGCAGACAGAGAGACAGACAGGCAGACAGACAGACAGAGAAAGACAGACAGGCAGACAGACAGAGCACAACAAACGAACTCCATACACCATACCGCACAAAACGCCACGGTTTTAAACAAACCAACAAAAGGCACAGTCCTATGCTCCCCTTAGACACACGTTATGCCTCTTAAAATATACATGGTGGTGGAACTGACGGCGGGAACAGCGGCTGGCTTGCCAGGCGAATCGATTGCCCAGCTGAAAAGAACAAGTGTGTTGATCAAACTGATCACCCAAGCAGTACAGGGCGCCACAGTTGTGGAACCAAAGCCTGCACGCGGCGCCCCGGCCCCCCTTGCCCCCCTCCCCCCCCCCCCCCCCCCCCACCCCCCACGGCCCTGCGCTGTCCCGTCCCAGGAAACTGTTAGCAACAGCATCTTCAATTATTTAACGGGTGTCTTGTTCCTTCAAGACAATTATCGGTTTTAACCTCCTCCACTCCCTGATTCGTCCCTTCCCCCCTCTCCCCTTCCCTGCCCAACGACTAGGTCTTCAACATCGATTATTCCGGATCCATTTTTAAAAAATAAAACACTATTTTTTTTTTTCTAAGTGAAAATCTACGTTACTACGGCCGTCAAACGAATGAAATAAGCATGTGTCAACTAAAAACAGCGCGTTTCGACCTGTCAGATCTTCAGCGGGCAAGACAATCAAATGTGAGAAAAAGAAGTCCACAGACACACACACACACACACACACACACACACACACACACACACACACATACACACGCGCGCGCGCACACACACACACACACACACACACACACACACACACACACACACACACACACCTCTTATCTGTTGTCGGCAGAGTCGAGAAGATGATGAAAGTCATTTCCTCTTGATATCAAGAAAGGACAGAGTTTAAGTAAAAAATGAATGAATTAAGTATTAACATGAAATGGGGGAAAAAAGTATATTTGTAAAGGAATGAAAAGTATGCGTAAATCAGTAATGTATATGTGCAAAAACATATTACAAAAATTAGCACAATTACGTAAATTAAAAAGTGAACATAACGTTTCCCGAATAATAAATACCAGGCCGGGTTGTTCCGTAAATCGGTCGTATTTGTTTAAATTACATCATATGCAATAAATCCGTTTATTTGTTGATTTATATAATACTCAATAAATCCGTTTTATTTTTTTGATTTATATAATACTCAATAAATCCGTTTTATTTGTTTGATTTATATAATACTCAATAAATCCGTTTTATTTGTTTGATTTATATAATACTCAATAAATCCGTTTTATTTGTTTGATTTTAAAACTCAATAAATCCGTTTATTTTTTTATTTACACAATTAAATAAATCCGTTTTACTCGTTTTATTTATATCATCTATTTTATCTTTTTTCGACAGATTTATTTAGCTTATCAACTTTTTCGATCTTTCTTTTATTTCACGTAGGAAAAGGAAGTCCAGCAGGAAGGGGAGAGAAGAAGGGATGGGGTGGAAGAAGGGGGAGGGGGAGGAAGATTTTCTGTGACACGGGTTGCAGTGTTGATATTAATAAACAGATGACACCATCACACTGAAAAAAGAAAAGCTCTCACATTATATAAGAAGTTGGAGCGGTAAATAATTCTGTGCATCCAAAATTCTTTTTTTTTCCATTTGGTGTCGTAAAACTGCGTTTTATTATATCATATCATGTAACATAAAATCATTATGCACACACACACACACACACACACACATATATATATATATATAAAATATATAATATATGTTACAGTAAATTTGTGAAATCAGTAAATTCGTGAATTTCCTGACATTTTCAGTAAATTCATGAACTTACTGTTTCACTCAGGTAATTCAGGAATACCCTGAAAATTCCAGGCAATTCACGAATTTCCTGATTATTTGGGGTCAGTTTTACACAATTTTACTGAAACACTTAAGATCATTCAGTAAATATGTGTAACTTACTGTTTAACTCCGGGAATTCACGAATTCCCCGAAAATTCCAGTGAATTTGTGAAACATTGTTATATACCTTTTTGTATCGGTGCAAACCTTTGAATGTGCCAGAATCAAGCGGATCAATGCAGAAGCTTATGAGAATCAAGTGATCCAAGCAGAACGGATGGTAAAGAGAAGCCGGGTTGAAGTCAAAGTGGGAGAACCTGGGGATAATGTCGCAGTTCTCATTCCATTAGTCGATCGCGGTCGAGGATATCCCCGAAACATTTTAGGAGTCATTGTAAACAGAGACAGAAACTGACCTTTACCGAATCGCCGTGAGAGCGGGCATCTTGGCTACTGTTTATCCAAGAAACCAGTTGATCTTTGTCCACAAAGACTGCTAACCGAGGACGATGTTAACCTGGAGAACTCAGTTACGTTGAGACAGGCAGTCAAATTCCAGTCGCATACAGGAGGACAAGGTTTCGCTAAAGGCAACTGCAATGGCCCGAAACAATGTCAGAACAATCGTTGCAAATGCTTCAAAGTGAATGTCTTGTGTAATTCAAGATGTCATGGCAGCCGCACTTGCAGGAACAAGTAAGTTCAGCTCAGTACATGGGTGTTGAGCAGAGAGTGACGCTCTGGACACTTTTCGGATCACTTGAACCGTTTTTATGTGGCGCTCGGTAAACCACACCATTTCTTACCTTTGTCTCTGACCTTGAGAGGGGAGAGAGAGAGAGAGAGGAGAGAAGAGAGAGAGAGAGAGAGAGAGAGAGAGAGAGAAGAGAGAGAGACTGACTCTGACACTGACACTGACATCTTTTATTGACAATGGCTTATAGCCTTTTTGTCAAGGGGGCACAATGTCTTTTTTCATGCATAGAAGAAAAGAAAACAAAAGAACTGCAAATTAGGTGTCTACACAATTAATCAAAATTAAGAAATGATTCCCATTTTCATCATTCATTTGCGTTTCTTGTATATGTTCTAATACAAAGTCATTATCACCACAACAACCATTCCCTTCACATACGCACATTTATCCATCCTATCTTCCATCGACTTGCACGCACGCATTTGTATCCTTATCCTCCCTTCTCCCCATTCACATGCATTCTCTGTAGATGATTTATCTGGCTTGATATGAAAAACACTCACTTGAACCATCAACCTCAAGGTCAAATAAGTATTCTGAACAATAAAAATGAAATATAATTGATATCCCCTCAGTGTTTTGAACTTTTATTCATTCATAATTATCTTCCGCGTGTCTACGCTTCTGTTAGATATTTTGCTAGCATCTTTAACAATGTTCCATCATTTGTTTGCAAAATATTGTTAAGGTTTCGACTCTTGACTATGTTATGATCAAAGAGTCTTGATCTTTTTTCTAATGTTCCCATAAGCAGGACAAGTGAACAAAAAATGTAACTCATCTTCTCTAAATTGCAATATCATATATTCATTATCCGTCTAATATCACCATGTGGATAGACGTTAAATTGAAGACAACAACAACAACAATATCATTACATAATGGACATGAATCATAAACAGCATCATTATTTAGATACCATCTTTTATTAGCATTTAATTCCAGTGTTCTATTTCTAAATCTTGCAAGGATACCTCTTTGTCACCGATTAGATACTAGATGTAAATACTTTTCTGCCTCCAAGTTACTTTTGAAGGATAGGAGAGAGAGAGAGAGAGAGAGAGAGAGAGAGAGAGGAGACAGAGAGAGAGAGATAGAGATTCATAAAACTACTGGACATGTGCATTACATTTCTGCTGTTTTAGTTGTTTCTCTGTAGATATCTATGCTGTTCAGTAAATTCATGAAATTACGGGACCTCTGCTTCAGGAAATTCGTGAATATCCTGGAATTTACAGGGAATTCGTGAATTCCCTGAGTGAAACAGTAAGTTCATGAATTCACTGAAAATGTCCGGAAATTCACGAATTTACTGATTTCACAAATTTACTGTAACATATATAATATATATGTGAAATTTAGAAGTAGAGTTTGTTTTCTTACCGCCAATGACATTGACAAAACAATGTCATTGGCGGTAAGAAACAAACTCTACTTCTAAATTTTACTTCGTTCGCCGCCCCCCAGTCACACTCCATTTTGAAATTTTATATATATATGATTTCATATAACGTATATACATATATATGATGTCCTATTATATATTTAACATATTCTATTTTATTCCTCTCCATCAAATTCTATCCCATTCAATTGTATATCACATTATACAATATTGCATTGTATTACATTGCATTAGATGGTATCATGTTATATATCGTATCATATCATATAATATTATATCACATTATATTATATTTGTCATTAGATGGTATCATGTTAATTATCGTATCATATCATATAATATTATATTATATCACATTATATTATATTATACTGTATTAATTACATTATATCAAATTATATATTTTATATAAATTGTATTATATTACATTATATCAAATTATATCATATCATATCGTATTACATCAGTTATAGGGTATTATATCATACATATTATATTATATATATTTTATATCTATTATATTATATTATATTATAATTATATTATATTATACAATAAACAAGTAGGGTAACTCTTGCTCCCATAAGGAAACCTAACTCAGAGAATCCTTTATTCAAGACTTTTAAACCTTGAATAAAGACGGACAAATACAAAGACGAACAATGTAATAGTGGGGGAAAAACAAGCGTAGGCCAACAACCCCTCCGTCATCGCAGTAATGACTTGGCAAAGATTTGAACTTAAGGGGGGAGGAGGAGGGGGGTTGAAGATGAAGAAAAAGGGAACATGAAATTAAGAAAATATATTATAAATATGAAAACTCTTCACTAGCTGCATGAGGAAACCATCGTAATCCCTCTCGAAGGCAGATCTATTTGTATTGCCTGTTCCTAGGCCTTTCGTCCGCTGGATCGGGCTCATCATGGAGACACGGCTGGTTGTGTCTGTGCTCCTGGCGTCAAATAGAGACACACCACAGTCCATAATACTGCGGTGTTCTCACCACCAAGGGTTCAAAAAAGAATCCAACAGCACCCCAAAAGCAGCCAGCGAAGGTAATAAATGAAACAAAACGAAAGTGTGGGGAGGAAAAAAAGTTGCTGAAAAACTAAAGACACTATGCAAATATTCAGCGTTCTGCACATACACAATTAATTTCAGGGTTTGGGGCAATGGGAGGAACACGCAACGCTACCAATGTCTAAGGGACAGAAATGACACTACATTGCCGCAGTTTTCTAGGTGGATGAAAGACGCTACACTAACACAATTTCTAGGGAGGTAAAAACATACTATTCAAACACAATTCCCAGAAGTGTAAAAACTTAGCACTAATCCAATTTCCGGGGTGGGGGGACAGGGAGGAACGCTATGCAACAACAGAATCTCCAAAACTGCTAATCAATGTCAGACAGTCCGGAATGCCGAATCCGCGAAGCCGAATTTGCCAAATCAAATCTCATATTTAATCTCTTGCAGCTGCAGCATCAACCTACCAGCCTTTGACACTTTCGACCTATTTCAGAGCGCGCGCGCACTCACCCACTTGTTCGCGCACGGACGCGCGCGCGCGCACGCGCCACACACACACACACACACACACACACACACACACACACACATACACCATCACCACCACCACCACCTACCACACACACACACACACACACACACACACACACACACAGCCACCACCACCACCACCAATCACCACACACACACACACACACACACACACACCACACACACACCACACAACCAATCACCACCACCCACCACCAATCACACACACACACAACACACACACCACACCCACACACACACACACACACACACACACACACACACACACACGTGAATGCCATACTTGCGCCTCTATTTTCTTCACGTTGTTTTCATTGTTGCTCACTGTCAGTGAGTTGGTCAGGCCAGCTGCACACCCCACACAGCCTGGCTAACTGACCTTCCTGCACGTTATGTTCTCACTCAGTCACATACAGCAAAGTACCGCTAAGTGATATTTATGAACACCTTTCAGTTCAAAATCAAGATCTCTCTCTCACACACACACACACACACACACACACACACACACACACAAACAAACAACAAACACACACACACACACACACACACCACACACACACACACACACACAAACACACACACACAAACACACACACACACACACACACACACACACACACACACACACACACACACACACACACACACCAGGGAATACTTATGTTCACGCTCATACTTTTCTTTCTTCGGTAAATGTTTTGTTCTTTTGTATTGAGTGAGTGAGCGCTTGAGTGAGCGAGTGAGTGAGTGATGTGGTGTTGTGTGTGTGTTGGTTGGGTGTGTGTGTGTGTTGTGTGTGTGTGTGTGTTTTGTGTGTGTGAAAGAGATGATGATGATGATGATGATTATCGAGAGTACTTACATAGCAACACATAATGTGACAAGACCTAACGGCCTTGTTTTATGAAACAATCCCTCAGGGAACTGTTGAAGGAGGGAAACCGGGGGTGGGGGGGGTTGGGGGGGGGGGAAGGATGACAGAGAGAAAATCGCTGAACCGACCACACTGCACAGTGGACATGGAGAACATCGACAGAGACCCAGGCCTTGGTCCACACAACCGCCAGCACTGGAGCGCCTTCTCCCGTGTGCCCAGTCACTCCCCCACACAATTCAGGGAGA
>JAFLJL010013807.1:30000-35000 GCA_018398815.1 Conus ventricosus | reverse complement strand
TTTCAAACAGGATCAGTTTCTCCCGTCTTTCAAACAGGATCAGTTTCTCCCGTCTTTCAAACAGGATCAGTTTCTCCCGTCTTTCAAACAGGATCAGTTTCTCTCCCGTCTTTCAAACAGGATCAGTTTCTCCCGTCTTTCAAACAGGATCAGTTTCTCCCGTCTTTCAAACAGGATCAGTTTCTCCCGTCTTTCAAACAGGATCAGTTTCTCCCGTCTTTCAAACAGGATCAGTTTCTCCCGTCTTTCAAACAGGATCAGTTTCTCCCGTCTTTCAAACAGGATCAGTTTCTCCCGTCTTTCAAACAGGATCAGTTTCTCCCGTCTTTCAAACAGGATCAGTTTCTCCCGTCTTTCAAACAGGATTTTGTTTGTGTCTTGTCCTTCTTCCTTTGTTTTTCCCCCTTTCTCTTTCTTCATGTTTTCTTCTTTTGTCCATTTTCCTCCTTTTTTCCCCCCTTTTTCATCAATTCCCCGTTTGTTTGTTTTTCTTAATTTCTTCTCCTTTTCTTCTCTATTGTTTTGCCCGTTCTTTCTTTCTTACATGTTAAATTTTCAAAATGGAGTGACTGGTGGCGGCGAACGAAGTAAAATTTAGAAGTAGAGTTTGTTTCTTACCGCCAATGACATTGACAAACAAAGCACATGACAAGACACGATGCATTTCAACCACTTGGGTCTTCTTCAGGCGAAATGTGATTTATTCTTACATGTTGTTCTAATCTTTTTCGGGCAATTACTCACTCTTTTTTTCTTTACTTTTCTTTTCTTTTCTTTTTTTTTTTTCTTCTTCGTTTTATCATCATTTGTCTCTTCCTTCTTTTCCTTTCTTTCTTCTGTTCATTTTTTTTTCTTGCCTCCATCGTTCATACTGAATGCATTGTCTTAGATGTTATGTCCAATCACAATATCGTTGGGTTGCAGCAAAATATGATTTTTCACTAATTTTCAGAATTGACGTGTTGCTACATAGGCAAATTCTCGTGCTTTTATATAGTCGTGTTAACAGCACTGCGTTCGTTATGTTACTGGGTTGTTGTTTTTAGAATCGTGTTACAGCATAGGTTTCTTATTGTTACTGTTTTTTTAGAATCGTGTTACAGCATAGGGTTCCTTATTGTTACTAGGGTTTTTTTTAGAATCGTGTTACAGCAAAGGGTTACTTATTGTTACTGTTTTTTTTTAGAATCGCGTTACAGCATAGGGTTACTTATTGTTACTGTTTTTTTTTTTTTTTTATAGAATCGTTGTGTTTAACAGCACACAGAAAGTTTTCTTCAGTCTGTCCAGATATCATCACATTACAGCACAGGGCAAATTTCCATAAGCACAGTCAGAACACCATCATGTTACTGCAAAGGATAGGTTTTAGCTGGTGTTTTCACAATTGTCATGTTCTTGCAAGAGGTACGTTTTCATCAACGTTTTCAGAATCTCCGGTTACAACAAAGGGTCATTTTACTAACGTTTTCATAATCCTCAGATTTCAGCGAAACGGTAGTTTCAGTGTTTTCAGTTATCCTCATTTTATAGCGAAGGGTGAAGTTTTAGTCCGTGTTTTTGAATCCTCAACTTGCGGCCAAGGGTCAGTTTTCGTGAATGTTTTCAGAACCTTACTTTTTTTTCAGCACAGGCTATGTTTTTGTTAGTCTTCTCACAATGGTCGTGTTACAGCGAATGATTTTTTTTTCTTTTTCGATTTCAGCCTCGGCCGTGTTTCAGAATAGGCTAGTCCATAGTTACTGTTTTCAACGTTCACTAGTTTTTGTTTGAAACAATCCTTGTTACAAAGTCTTTGTTTGTTTGTTTGGCGTTTTGTTGTTGTTGGGGTTTTTCTTTTTTTCTTTTTTTTTCTTTTTTGTAATTGTTTTCACTAACGAGATAAGAGTGTTATGTAGGACGCGTGCCGCTGGAAGGAGCCAAAGCCAAGTAAGTAAGTTGGGTTGGGGTGGATGGGGCGACGGGAGGGAGAAGTTGGAAGAGGCTTGGGGTGGGGGGCGGGAAAGGATCGGGGGGGGGGGGGGGGGGGGGGGGGGGGGGGGGGGGAGGAGGGCGGGGTCAGATAAGAGCATGAGGAAGGAGGAGAAAGACAGGTTTTCTGAGCTGTTGGTAGTTCTCGGGAGGAACAAGAGACCGTAACAACATTATCCTCCCTCTGCACAGAGCGCTGATTCACAGACATGCTGGAACACGGGAAGGAGGGAATAGAACAGAAGAGAGGAGAAGAAAATAGCAAAAAGACAAAGGCAAGAAAACGAAAGGTGAAAAAAAAATGCAACAAAGAAAGAAAAGGTTAGAGTGGAAGAGAACGACAGAAAAGAGAAAGAGTTACAGGAATGGACGCAACGAAAAGAACTATGCCTCTGATACTCGACAAGCAGAAAACGTTTTGTTGTTTAATAACGAAGACCCTAGACTATTTCTTTTCATTAAAATTTTGTTACGACTAAGAAAGACAGAGAGGGGGGGGGGGGGAAGAGAGAGAGAGAGAGAGAGAGAGAGAGAGAGAGAGAGAGAGAGAGAGAGAGAGAGAGAGAGAGAGAGAGAGGCCCCAATAACTTCAAAACCTGTTAATTAAAATAAGCTCAGCATTTCACAATCATATATCTAGAATTGTGTTTATGTATTTCTTGGCTGTTGTAGTTTTTTGTTTGTTTTTTTTCTCAATATTTTCTTCTTCTTTTTTTTCCACAAAGGAATGAAACAAAAATAACAATAATAAAAGAGAAATAAATGGATTACTGACGTACTGTTTACACTATTGCGCGTGCACTCTAATAGAGTAATATACGTAATGTTACAGTGTTTTATACTATAGCACAGCACTGTAAAACATTATGCATAGATTAACATAAAACAGAGATTAGACGACACTGACAGACAGACAATAAAAACAACAGGTAAGTTAACGATTTATCTTTCATCATTTAACATCCATTTACTTGGTTGTTTATCTACCTGCATATCGACGTTTAAAAATCATTACTTTTGTTTGTTGCTTGTTTACTTCTCTACTTTTTAAAATCGTTGTTATGATTACCGTTTGCTTACTTCTCTACTTTTTGAAATTATTCTTGTTGTCATTCTTCACTCGTCATCTTTTGGGCAGACATCGTTCTGGTTTATCAAAAGCTATTCAGTTTAAACAATTCAGCTCATCCGAACTTACTTTTTTTTTTCATAATGGCTAAGAAGAAAGTAAGAAAGTGGGGCGGGGAGGGGGGGGGGGGTAAGCGAGGGGGGAGAGGGATAAAGAGAAAGAAATACAATGAGAAAAGAAACGGGAAGTTTGAAAAAGAGAGAGAGAGAGAGAGATAGAGAGAGAGAGAGAGAGAGAGAGAGAGAGAGAGGAGAGAGAGAGAGAGAGAGAATTTAATAAAAAAAAACACACAAAAAAAACCCCACCTGAAAACAACATTGCCTATGGCATGGTGAAAATGGTCGTAACAGAAACGATTGTTGTTGTAGAGTTTACTGGAACAATTGAAACAGTTGATTATTAAATTATTCAGGCCTACTCGCGCGGGCGCGCGCGCTCTTGTGTGTATGTGTTTAAAGCAAAGAGAGAGAAAGCGAGAAAGAGAGAGGAGAAGGTTCTGTATAGCTCTTCTCTCTCTCTCTCTCTCTCTCTGTTCTCTCTCTCTCTCTCTCTCTCTCTCTCTCTCTCTGTATATTTATCTATGTATCTAGCTAGCTATCTGTGTGTGTGTGTGTGTGTGTGTGCGTGTGCGTGTGCGTGTGCGTGTGTGTGTGTATGTGTGCGTGCGTGTGTGCGCGCTTGTGTGTGCGTGTGTGTGTGTGTGTGGACAGATATTCTGATGTTTGTTTATTTCATTTTCATATATTTCCTGATTTCATTGATGCTGTATCCATGCTGTCATCTGCAACATGTCTTGGTATTGTCATTATCATATCAATATGATTATAATGATGGTTATTATTATCATTATGATTATTACCTGGATTTCTTATATTTCTGTCTCTGAAATCAACCATGTTTGTTTCTTAACAATGTTACTTATCTATTTGTTGAAATCCATTAATCCACTTACCATTTATTCATTTATTTGTTTATTTATCTATTCATTCATTCATTCATTCGTTAGTTCATCCACTCATCTATTCATTAATTAATTAATTTATCTCAATGCCGTGCAAGTAACATTTCCTGAGAGTGTGAGCATAGTTTACTGAAACATACATCTGTTTATCCGTCGATACGTCGGTTTAGTTACACGTCTGTTCATATCCATCATTGTTTTTACATTCTCTATTCGTCGTGGGTAAAAACAAAAAATCGCAACCTTAAACAACAGACAGATACTGAAACTCATTCATCACATGGAAATGAAAGGAACTGGCTACCGAATAAATCTAACTGAAATAATCACTGACTAACTAACTAGTAACTGACAAAACTGCAGACGAACTAGTTTGGTAACTGAAAAAAAAAAAACAAAAAAAAACCCAACTAATTCATGGATTAACTGCAAGACAGCGCCAGCTCGATATCACGGAGAATTCAACACACAAAATATCTCAATGCCTAAACAAAGAATCCTGTTTCACTGACACTATTCGTCAGCCTTGGTAAGCAATTAGGGGGGGGGGGGGGGGGGGGGGGGGGGGGGGGGGGGGGGGGGGGGGGGGGGGGGGGGGGGGGGGGGGGGGGGGGGGGGGGGGGTGACCTCACAGGGTCAACTGTCTGAACCCCTTGTCCAAGAATGTGCACGTGAACAATGTAGGCTACACGTCGGAGTGTCTGGACCCAACACCGGTTGCCAGTATCGGCAAGCTGACCGCTTGGCATTTTATGTACTGAGGATTATAATAAGTGGGTCCATCCAGCGAAACTAGCCTACTCCAAAAGCTTCATCAACTGTTCGGTGTGTGTGTGTGTGTGTGTGTGTGGTGTGTGTGTGTGTGTGTTGTGGTGTGTGTGTGTTGTGTGTGTGTGTGTTGTGTGTACACAAATAACCACTTGACAAAATTTATATCAC
>JAFLJL010013807.1:0-25000 GCA_018398815.1 Conus ventricosus | reverse complement strand
GCACCACCACTGTACCCATGAACATCCAACACTCAACACAAAAAAGTCATGTTTCCCCTCACAGAGAATACCCTCGTTTTAAACTGATCTTAACCTCTTTTGCACCGTATACACAAAACAACAACATTACCTGTTGATCGTGTAAGTCAGCTGATCATGAACACGATTGCCTGCAAACAAAGATATACTAACACTGAGCAAACATGCCTGTATCTACGGCCAAAAAAGTACACAACAATCAGTTAGCAGCAATTAGCGTTGGCAGATCAATAAGACCCATCACCTCAAGCGGATGGTGAACCTACACCTATAACAGACCCCGTGTGGCCGTTTGCCGGATAAGACGTCCCCAGATGTTAGTTAGCTCTAATTAACACACGCAAATCAATATCCATCATCCAACGAAACGAACTGCGTATATTGGGCCCTGCGCTAAACACAATGACCTAACATTCTGCTCCGCCCCTGCCGTGACCAACCACACGGGCAGCACGTGCCAGGTCCGCGAGTGCCACACTGGAGACCACAAAACTGAAAGTGAGGACTCAGTGTCAAACACCAGACGGGCCAGTCACCACCCCTGACCCCAAAGCATCCAACACACACACACACACACACACACACACACATACACACACACCTGTCTACCAGGCCAAGCCGCGTTCTGGAAGCAACGAAACTGGAACACAACAGGGTTTGTTGTGCGGCCTACATTCTGCTATCCCCCACTGCCGAACGATGGGTTGCGAGGAAGAACAGACCACTTGCGGACTCCCTCCCTCTCTCCCCCTACTCCCCTCTACCCTACCTCCTCTCAGCTTCCCCCCCCCCCCCCCCCCCCCCCCCCCCCCCCCCCATTTCATACTACCCGCCCGTTTGGCAAGTGTCCCACCACTCTCCCTACTACTACTTCTTTCCACCAAAACAACGCGCGTATATTTCCCGTCAATGTTCGGAGTGGATGATAATGGGAGGATGCTCGGTGGAAAAATCCCCCCCCCCTCCTCCCTCCCCGTTCACGGATCAAAGCGTCGTATCGAAGCGTACGATCAACACCACAGCGAACCACACAACTCACACATCTCCATAGCTCGTGCTCTGGTTTCTCTGCTCCCCGGGGAAAAACAACAACAAACAAACAAACACGACTGAAGAAAACAAAACTAGCAGAACATCCTTCTTCAACTCTGTTGTGTGTGTGTGCCTTCGCGTTTTGTTTTCGCCTTCTGGCAAGAAAAAAATAGGTAGCCGTACTCAGTCTCCAGGCCAAGTTGGCACACCTGTGTTACGGCGGCGCACACCGTTGCCAGCAGTACGTAGTAGCAGTGTGAAAACCTCCAGTCAGCGCTGGCCAAAGTTCAGAGGAGTTTGGGAGTCCCGTTGCAAAAGCATCTCCGTTCACAACACATGCACGCGCGCTTCATTTCCCACCAGAGCCTATTTTTAACCCGCCTCTCTCTGCGCATGCTCCAGTCAATTAAAAAAAAAAGGGTTGGGCGAGCGCGGGCATAGCTTTGCATGAAAACCCTCCTCCTCCTCCCACTCCCGCCCCCCCCCCCCCCCCCCCCCGCCCCCCCCCATGCCTCCCTCCCGCCCTCCGTGCTCGAGCGCGCCTGCGCGTGCTTCAAGGAAACGGTTGCGGTTTGCGCTCTCTCTCTCTCTCTCTCTCTCTCTCTCTGTGATTTGTACAGTAAAACAGTACGTTTTGCTTTTCAATACCAAGTGTGACACTGATCTAGCAATTACTATCACAACTGACTCCCACTGCCATTCTCTCTCTCTCTCTCTCTCTCTCTCTCTCTCTCTCTCCCAACTTATTGTGTGTGTGTGTGTGTGTGTGTGTGGTGTGTGTGTGTGTTAAAGAGAGAGAGGGGGTAGTACGCGCGCGCGCACGTGTGTGTGTGTGTGTGTGTGTGTGTGTGTAACTCTTATGGCTCTCTCCGTTTGAGAAGACCCCCGACACACACACACACACACACACACACACACACACACACACACACACACACCACAACACACTCACACACACACACACACACACACACACACACACACACACACACACACACACACACACACACACACACACCACACAACACACGCACACACGTGCGCGAGCGCGCACAGAGAGAGAGAGAGAGGAGAGGAGAGAGAGAGAGAGAGAGAGACATGGAGGGAGTGAGTGATTTAGGAGGTGGAGGAAAAGAAGATGAGCGAGTGACTAAAGCGGCCGGGGGGAAGGGGGGGGGGGGGGGGGGGTATTGAGGAGGACGAGAGTGAGGAGCAGACATTTGGACAGAACGACAACGTGCTCTCTTCACACTTTATCATTGGGACACTTTTTCTCCATAAACATCCGTCCAGTTGTCCTGTCCAGCCATAGCAATTGATCAATCAATCAATGAATCAGTCAATCGATCAATCAATCGATCAAGCTGTCGTTCTGAATGTCACTGGGAATCAGTGGAGGGTTTGAGAGTGGACGAATGGGGACATAGACCTTATTGTCAATGAATATGACGACAAGAACAATGATGATGATGATGATGATGATGGCAATAATAATGATAACATAGTGACTTCATCAAACTCGGGCTCGCCCGAACACTCTTTAACGAGCAGAGGTGGGGCGGAGTCAATTTCCTCGCCCAGTCTGTCACTCAAAGACCGTGACTGCCACCGAGCCGCTCGTGCCGTGCACGCGCGCCTACGCACGTGACGGCACTGTCCCGCGAGTATGCAAATGAGGGCGTGAAGGAATGCGTGGCGCTCGTGCCGTGACCTGATTTGCGGGCCACGGGGATCGAAGAGGGGGCGGGGGCCAAACACGACAGCTTCTCTCTCTCTCCGGAGGTGTCAGCGTTCGATGCTTTGGTTGTGGAAGATCTGGACTCCCCCACCCTCCCCCCACCCCCACCCTCACCTCCTCTCCACTCTCACAACCCCCATCCTGGTTACCTCCCCCCTCCTCCCTCCCCTCCATTGCCCAATTCCTTCTCTCCTCACAGCCTGCCTCTGTAGCGGACTGGCCAAGGCAGTCCCAGGGTTGTGCCCATGGTCCTGAACTGACGTGTCGAGATATGCTGGACCAGTTGAGGCAGGGAGGACAGTAGGCGGAGGGGTAGGAGGGGTGCGGGGGGGGGGGGGGGGGGGGGTAGGGGAAGATGGGGACGGATCAGTGAGTGTGATCGTGTGAGGCGGGAGTTGATGTAGGAGAGAGAAGGGGAGTGATTGGGGAGTGAGGGGGAGTGAGAGAGAGAGAGGTGACCTGACATGGACGGAGGAAAAGTAGAAACGCAGCTTCTCTCTGTGTCTCTATGTCTCTGTCTTTCTCTCTCTCTCTCTCTCTCTCTCTCTCTCTCTCTCTCTCTCTCTCTCTCTCTCTGCACACACATGCACACGCACACGCATACCCACACATATACACAGCATGGTAAATAAGTGTTATGATTATTGATTGTCACGAACTGTCAAGTGGTTCAGGGCGTGCGCCTATGCGCCGCGTGTTTACACACGTGTGTGTGTGTGTGTGTGTGT
This sequence comes from Conus ventricosus, assembly GCA_018398815.1. Taxonomy (NCBI): domain Eukaryota; kingdom Metazoa; phylum Mollusca; class Gastropoda; order Neogastropoda; family Conidae; genus Conus; species Conus ventricosus. Next base: position 21,463 of record JAFLJL010013807.1, on the reverse strand, counting down.
GCGCGCGCGCGTTCCTCGCGTGCACACCATCACGCGCGTTGGCTTCAGTGTACAGACATCCCGTGCAGCCCTTGCTGATCACTTTGCTCACCTTGGAGCAAGCAATATTCGAGTTCCGTTAGCCTGACTACGAAAATTTTTTTTCTTTTTTTTTTTAAGGGAACCCTTTTGGGGAAAAAGGGAGGTTTTTTCTTCCTTTAAAAAAATTGGGTTGACCCCACCCCTCCCTTTTTTTTAAGGTTTGGGACCCAAAAATTGTTTGGGACGGGTTTGGGGCCCTTCCCCAAAAAATTTTGGGTCCCCGCCTGTTTTTTTACCCCGAATTTCACTAAGGGCTTTTGGTGATTTATCAATTTTGTTGGGTTTGGCCCCCCGTTTTTTATTTTTGGCTTTTTTATTTATTGTTTTATTCTTGTTTCCTTTTTTAAAAACCCTTCCTTTTAATAAAAATTTGGAAAGAAAAAGGGTGGAAGTTAAGGAAAAACCCCTTTGGGTAGTTCCCCCTTTTTTTTTTTCATTTTTGGGTTTCGGGACCCCCTCGATATTAAATTTAAATTAATTTTTTCTAAAATAAGGGAAAGGAAAATTTAAAACCCCAATTTTTAATTTTATTTTTTAGGAAGACAGGGGAAAAATGTTCTTATTTTGTTTTAAAAAATTTTTTTTTTTTCCCAAACCAAATTTTTTTGGCTTGAAAAAAAAACCCTTTTTTTAAACATTTTGGTTAAATCTTGGGTTGGGTAAACCCCATATTTTTGGGGACTTTTCTTTTCTTTCCCCAGCCCTAAATTCCCCCTTCTCTAAAATTACTTTTTTAATTATATTAAAATTCCCCCTTTTTCATAAAAAAACCATTTCCCCCATTTTTATCAAAAATTTTTTTCCTCCAACCCCCCTTTCTCCCAGCCTTTTCCATTTTCCCCTTTTTTAACCACCCCCAGCCCCCCCACCCCCCCTTCATCATCCCACCCCTCCACCCCCCCTTTTCATAAACACCAGTCCTCCCCCCCCTTCATATCCCCAGCCCTACTCCCCTTCTTTCAACCCCCCCCAAACCTCCCCTTCATCATCCCGGGCCCCCAAACCCCCCCCCTTCATCTCCCCAGTCCTCCATTTCCCCCTTCACCATCCCCAGCCCTCCACCCCCCCTTCATCATCCCGCCCTCCACCCCCCCTTCATCACCCCAAAGTTTCCACCCCCCCTTCATCATCACCCCCCCTCCACCCCCCTTCATCATCACCCCCCCCAACTCCCCTTCATCTCCCACCCTCCACCCCCCCTTTCATCATAACGCCCCCATTTTTCCCCCCCTTTCACCCCCTTAAACCCAGCCTTTTCCACTCCCCCTTCATCACCCCCAAAGCCTCCCCCCCTTCATCATCACCAGCCCTCCATTTCCCCCTTTCTCATCCACCAGCCCTTTTCACCCCCTTCATCCCCAAAGCCCCCCAACCCCCCCTTCATCATCACCAGCCCTCCACTCCCCCTTCTCATCCCCATTTTCCCCTCCCACTCCCCCCCTTCTTCATCCCATTTCCCCCCCCAAACCCTTCCCCCCTTATCATCCCCACCCCCTCCACCCCCCTTTCCCATCCCCCACCCTTTTTCCATCCCCCTTTCTTCATCCCCAGTCCTACCCCCCTTACCCTCCCGGGGCCTCCACTCCCCCTTCCCCCCCCACCCCATCACCAGTCCCCACTCCCCCTTAAACATCCCCAGCCCCCACCCCCCCTTAAACATAAACCCCCTTCCCCACCCCCCCTTTAAACCATCCCCACCTTCCCCCATCCCCCCAAAACTCCCCTTCATCATCACCGGGTCCCCCCCCCCCCCCTTCATCATCACCATTCCCCCCATTTCCCCTTCTTCCCCCCCAGCCCCCCCCACTCCCCCTTCATATCCCCACCTTTCCACGGGTCCCCCTCCACCCCCCCTTTCATCATCCCATTCCCCCATTTCCCCCTTCATCATCCCAGTCCTCCCCCCCCTTTCTCATCCCAGTCCTCCACCCCCCCTTCATCCCCCCCCAACCCCCCACCCCCCCTTCATAACCCCCAGCCCCCCACCCCCCCCTTAAACATCACCGTCCCCCACCCCCCCTTCATCACCCCACCCCTCCATTTCCCCCCTTCATCATCACCAGTCCCCCACTTCCCCTTCACCATCCCAGCCCTCACTCCCCCTTCATCATCACCAGCCCTCCCCCCCCCTTTATCTCCCCAGCCCTCCATTTCCCCCTTCATTTCCCCACCCTTTCCCCCCCCCTTCCCATCTTTCCCGGGGTTTCCACCCCCCCTTCCCCACCCCAGCCCCCCCACTCCCCCTTCATCACCCCCAGCCCTTTCCCCCCTTTCCCCTTCATCATCACCCCCCCTCCCCCCCCCTTCAAAAACCCCGTCCTCCACCCCCCCCTTTCATCATCCCATCCTCCACTCCCCCTTCACCTTTCCCCAGCCCTCCACTCCCCCTTCATACCCCCAAGCCCTCCCCCTCCCCCCCTTCATCATACCATGCTCCCCCCCCTTTCACCACCCCCACCCTCCACTCCCCCTTCATCATCCCCAGCCCTCCCTCCCCCTTCATAAACCCCCCCCCTCCACTCCCCCTTCAAATCCCCAGCCCCTTCACTCCCCCTTCATCACCCCCAGCACTCCACTCCCCCTTCATCATCCCCAGTCCCCCCACCCCCCTTCCCATCACCCCAGTCCTCCACCCCCCCCTTCATATCCCCAGTCCCCACCCCCCCTTATCATCCCCAGTCCTCCACTCCCCCTTCTTTCAACCACCCTCCACTTCCCCTTAAATCACCCCCAGCCCCCAATCCCCTTTAATCCCCCCCGCCTTTCCCACAGGTTTCCCCCACCCCCCCTTCACCCATCCCCACCTTTCCCACATTTTCCGCCCTCCACCCCCCCTTCATAATCACCACCTTTCCCCAGGTCCCCCCTCCACTTCCCTTCTCATACCACCCTTTCCCAAAAGGCCCGTCCTCCACCCCCCCGTCATCATCCCCAGCCCCCCCACAAGTCAATTCATCCCCCCGGGGGTTATCCCCTTGGCCCTTTTCGTTTAAATTCCCCCCTTCATCTCACTAAAACCTTCCCCCCCAAGGCGAGGCACTCCCCTTTGTGGCTTTTGCTTCAGGGGGAAAGGGACCCCCGTACAAAAATGCAGTCCCGTTTTCATAGAAAAGGGAAACTACCGCTCCCCACCCCAGGCTTCAAAAGGGGTTTCTGCTAAAAAAAACATGAGCTAAACAAAACACTTCCAAGAAGGGGCTTTCAAACGGCGGGATTTTTTTCCCGGGGTGGTTGGGGGTTTCGGTGCCAGCGATCCCCCCGGAGTGACTTCACACACCCCCAAAAAACCAGGACAAAGCACCCCGCTCCACCAGGGGGAAACAGAACGTCCCTAAAAAAAAAACCCATTTGGAAAATTACATACGAAGAAATGATAGGTGCACTGCTTTCCTGAAACACACCGATCAGTACCGTAACTCTTATTTCCCAAAAGACAAAAACTGAGGGGAAACCACCTCAAAACGATAACATCGTCCCCCAAAAAAGTCAGCGACAGCTTAAAGTCGGCTTGGCAAAAGCCAAAGCCGATAATATACACGTTTGAGCACCCCCCCCCGTCGCCCCCTATCCCAGTAAAGGGATGTCAGCGACGTACCAACCCAGACCCAAAAAAAGACCGACAGTTCATGTCGTTTGGTCAACGCACTGTACTTTCCCTTTCCTTCAGTTTCCTCTTGGGGTCCCATTTTGGGACGAAAAAACAGAAAAAAAGCCCAGCTGCCTTTTGGTATTCTTCCCTTCTCATTACGCAGCCCCCTTTTCTGCATGGCAAAATTTGCGACTTACAGAAGATCGTCCATTTACCTCAATCCCCCAAGTTCAAGACTTTTTTATCGTGCTTTCCCAAGGGTACTTGCCTGTTGCAACCATTAAACAGTGCCCGAAATTAACCCTTTTTTTTGGTCGCGTGTGCTCGGACATTTGGGCGTTTTTTTTTGGGGTTGAATTTTGCCCCGGGTCACAAAACCCGTCCTATAATTTTAAGTAATTCATTCTTGGGACTCGGGCCCTAATCATCCTCATCCCCATCCCCCCCATTTATGTGTTTTTTATGTTTTTTTCTTTGATTCAATTTTGTGATTTTTTGTACAAAGAAGTGTCATTAAAAGTTTTAAAAAAAGGAACTCGGCCCTTTTTGGGGTTTGTGTTCGAGGAGGGGGAAGGGGTGTGGGTCCTGGTCTCGGGGCCTAGGCCCGCGTTACATTTTATGCTTGGAATTTATTGTCGCTTACTGATAAGTGATTGTAGTAGGCTTTGGGGTTCGTTTTTCGTCTTGCCTTGTAACCGTATCGTAAAGTAAAGAAAGAAAAAAAGTGGAATTTTTTTGATACTTGTAGTTGCCTTTAAAAATTATCATCCGTAACAGTTTGTTGTGTGTTGATATTTTACAAAAGGAACGTGGCCTGACTGTTGTTGTTTTTCTCTCCTCTCCCCCCTTTTTCCCCTCTCTCTCTTCTCTCTCCCCCCCCCCCCCCCCCCCCCCCTTCGAAGAAGGGTCGTTAAATTCCCATATCTGGTGCTGATTTTTTTCTTCTTTGAAAACAATGTTTTTAAATTTTTTTGTTGTTTCCCAAACGCCTTTTTTCCCTTTAAAAATCTTTTTCGCCCTTTAAAGTTAATTTGGGTGAACTTTTTAATATTGTTTAAGATAGCCCACTGTGTTTGTTTTAAAAATTTTTTTAAATCTTAATTTGTAGTTCCTACTTAGTCCCTTAGGGGGCAAGGGGCCCGGGTGAAAAAAAAAAAGCATGCGTTTGCTTATCTGTTTCCCTTGGGGAAAAAAAGATTATCCCTCATCATTTATCATTATCATCATCATCATCCCTTTTTCTCTCAAAAGGGAAAGCGCGCACGCGCCGCGGCCCCGCGCGCGCGTGTGTGTGTGTGAGGGGGAAGGGGAGGAGAGAGAGAGGAGAGGGGAGAGAGGGAGAGAGAGAGGAGAGAGAAACAATTTGTTTTCCCTTTCCCCAAAATAACAAAAATTCCCGAGGTTCTAGAGTACAGCAGTTTTACCCCCCCCTTTTTCTCAAAATAATGTGCTACAAAACGCTGGGTATGAAAATCACTTGCACGTGGTTTTTCCCAGAGAGGGGTTTCACATTTGAATGGAAGTGTTCCTTTCGGAGGGCCCCCGCTCTAAAACACATACACTCATCACAATCCCTGACACACATTCACATAAACCAGGGGGAGGGCGGAAGGAAAAGAAGGGGAAAAGAGAGAGATGAGAGTTTGGGGAGATAAAATTTCCCCTGAAAACCACAGCGCGTGTGCAAAGGACACCACAAAACACCTTAAAAAACACAACATTTCAGACAGACACGGGCTCGCGCCGGGGCGCGCGCACAACACACACACACCACCCCAACACACACACAACCGCGAGGGGCCCGAACTTTTGTAAACCCTTGAGTTTTTGCAAATTTTTAAAAATTACCCGGTGACCTCCAAAAGGGGAAACGGCCCAAATCCGTGGGTATCGTCCCCCTCCCACCCCACCTTCCCCCCGGGCATCCCTATTTCCGCCCACACTCACCAAACCCCGGCCTGCTGGGGAAAGCAGCAACTGGGCCCTTTGGAAAGGGAAAACAAAGGAATGAAGTCGGTGAACGGGGCCCTTTTTGAATTTAAAGAATGAAAGAATGAATCAGTCCAAAAACCTAAAAATTTTCTTTTCCCAATTTTAAAGTACTGTCAAAAAAGAAAAAACAGGGGGCCTTTGGGGGAAAACGTGATGAATACACGCCACAGATGGATGAAGACCGGGGGGGGAGGGGGGGGTTTGGAGGGGATAAAGGGGATGCAGCTTAAGGTTTCAGCCTGGGCCCCCTGCCTCTCCGGGCAATGGGAAAAAAGCTACATAAATTTTATGAAAAAATTTCAAATTTTTTGAAAACCCCCCCCCCCCCCCCCCCCCCCCCCCCCCCCCCCCCCCCCCCCCCCCCCCCCCCCACAAAGGAAATTAAAAAAAAAAAAAAAACAAAGAAGAAAAGCGATTGAAAAGGAAAAACCCATGCACCCGAGTCCCCCTGTCACTTTCCATTTTTTTACTTTGACTGTCTTTTTAAACTGTAAAAGGGAAGGGAAAAAAAAAAAATTTGAAGCCCATAACACCCGGGAAGAACAAGGCAGTATTTCGGTTTATTTTTACCTTTCCAAACCACAAATGTCCCAATGACAAAAAATGAAATTTTAAAATTTCTGTGGTTGTTTTTCGTGAGAAAAGTTCCTGGAAAAACGTTCACTTAGACTGAAGTTCACTGGAAAAAGTTCTCTGAGGGATGTGGGAGATGGAAGGGAACTTGTAGGGGGGGGGGGGGATGGCAAAAAGGGAGGGAACGGGAGGGAGGGGTGAAGTTGTAGAGGGTGGAAAGCAAAGAGTGGGAAGTGGAGGGAAGGTGGTGAAATGAGCTGGGAGGGGGAGAGAAAGTACAAACAACAACAATCATAATAACCATACTGTAGGCGTTCATGATACACCAGATAACCCGCGAAGAAAGTGCAGGCGATGGTCAACTGTGGCAGTAGCAGATGTGACATGGCCAGTTCTCATCTTTAGGACTATGTTGTTGCCAGTATTGTTCTCCACAGCTCTTCAGACTGCCCACAGTAACCCTCCCCTCCCCTCCCCTCCCTCCCCCCCCACCCCCTTATGCCTCTCCCTTCATCTCTCCCTCTCTTCTCATTCACCCGTCATTTTCCCTCGCCTCCTGTCCTTCCGGCCTTTGCCACGTGTCACTGCTGTTGACCACAGCAGTCTGATCTGTACCTCCATTGGTCACTCTGCTCTCCGTGGCTAGTAGTATACAACAAACACCTGCATGCTTCTTTCAGTAAAGCGAAGGTTCATCCCAAAATATATGATTTGTATAATTCAGTCAGACGTCTGTCTCGGCTCCCTCTGTGATAACTAAAGAGTCGCCTCGTAATGCCAGACACAGGACATGCATGATGGGAGTGACATGCATGATGGGAGTGACATGCATGATGGGAGTGACGTGCATGACGGGAGTGACGTGCATGATAGGAGTGACATGCATGATGGGAGAGTGACATGCATGACGGGAGTGACATGCATGATGGGAGTGACATGCATGACGGGAGTGACATGCATGACGGGAGTGACGTGCATGATGGGAGTGACGTGCATGACGGGAGTGACATGCATGATGGGAGTGACATGCATGATGGGAGTGACATGCATGATGGGAGTGACATACACTGAAATGCCCTGGAGGCCCCAATTTCAGATTTTGCCATTAAAAGCGCCTGCTTGTAATGATTTTGACGACAATGTAATAGCTACAAATGTTAATGCCATATCTATTTAATATGCACATGTGTTTGGTAGACAATGATCTTCACACAATGTAACAGTATTTGTTACGATGTGTACAATGTCATATCATGAAACGCGTCTTTTACTGGAGCACAATGCAATGATCGGAAGTGATATGATCTACTAAGAAAATGTCAGTTTGGTAATAGTGAAAATATTGCTAGATATGCCAATGTCAGTTTGGTAATAGTGAAAATATTGCTGGATATGCCAATGTCAGTTTGGTAATAGTGAAAATATTGCTAGATATGCCAATGTCAGTTTGGTAATAGTGAAAATATTGCTAGATATGCCAATGTCAGTTTGGTAATAGTGAAAAATATTGCTAGATATGCCAATGTCAGTTTGGTAATAGTGAAAATATTGCTAGATATGCCAATGTCAGTTTGGTAATAGTGAAAATATTGCTAGATATGCCAATGTCAGTTTGGTAATAGTGAAAAATATTGCTAGATATGCCAATGTCAGTTTGGTAATAGTGAAAATATTGCTGGATATGCCAATGTCAGTTTGGTAATAGTGAAAATATTGCTAGATATGCCAATGTCAGTTTGGTAATAGTGAAAATATTGCTAGATATGCCAATGTCAGTTTGGTAATAGTGAAAATATTGCTAGATATGCCAATGTCAGTTTGGTAATAGTGAAAATATTGCTAGATATGCCAATGTCAGTTTGGTAATAGTGAAAATATTGCTGGATATGCCATGTCAGTTTGGTAATAGTGAAAAATATTGCTAGATATGCAATGTCAGTTTGGTAATAGTGAAAATATTGCTAGATATGCCAATGTCAGTTTGGTAATAGTGAAAATATTGCTGGATATGCCAATGTCAGTTTGGTAATAGTGAAATATTGCTCGATATGCCAATGTCAGTTTGGCAATAGTGAAAATATTGCTAGATATGCCAATGTCAGTTTGGTAATAGTGAAAATATTGCTCGATATGCCAATGTCAGTTTGGTAATAGTGAAAATATTGCTCGATATGCCAATGTCAGTTTGGTAATAGTGAAAATATTGCTCGATATGCCAATGTCAGTTTGGTAATAGTGAAAATATTGCTTGATATGCCAATGTCAGTTTGGTAATAGTGAAAATATTGCTGGATATGCCAATGTCAGTTTGGTAATAGTGAAAATATTGCTAGATATGCCAATGTCAGTTTGGTAATACTGACAATATTGCTAGATATGCCAATGTCAGTTTGGTAATAGTGACAATATTGCTAGATATGCCAATGTCAGTTTAGTAATAGTGAAAATATTGCTAGATATGCCAATGTCAGTTTGGTAATAGTGAAAATATTGCTGGATATGCCAATGTCAGTTTGGTAATAGTGAAAATATTGCTGGATATGCCAATGTCAGTTTGGTAATAGTGAAATATTGCTAGATATGCCAATGTCAGTTTGGTATATAGTGAAAATATTGCTGGATATGCCAATGTCAGTTTGGTAATAGTGACAATATTGCTAGATATGCCAATGTCAGTTTGGTAATAGTGAAAATATTGCTGGATATGCCAATGTCAGTTTGGTAATAGTGAAAATATTGCTAGATATGCCAATGTCAGTTTGGTAATAGTGAAAATATTGCTAGATATGCCAATGTCAGTTTGGTAATAGTGAAAATATTGCTAGATATGCCAATGTCAGTTTGGTAATAGTGAAAATTATTGCTAGATATGCCAATGTCAGTTTGGTAATAGTGAAAATATTGCTAGATATGCCAATGTCAGTTTGGTAATAGTGAAAATATTGCTAGATATGCCAATGTCAGTTTGGTAATAGTGAAAATATTGCTAGATATGCCAATGTCAGTTTGGTAATAGTGAAAATATTGCTAGATATGCCAATGTCAGTTTGGTAATAGTGAAAATATTGCTAGATATGCCAATGTCAGTTTGGTAATAGTGAAAATATTGCTAGATATGCCAATGTCAGTTTGGTAATAGTGAAAATATTGCTAGATATGCCAATGTCAGTTTGGTAATAGTGAAAATATTGCTAGATATGCCATGTCAGTTTGGTAATAGTGAAAATATTGCTTGATATGCCAATGTCAGTTTGGTAATAGTGAAAATATTGCTGGATATGCCAATGTCAGTTTGGTAATAGTGAAAATATTGCTTGATATGCCAATGTCAGTTTGGTAATAGTGAAAATATTGCTAGATATGCCAATGTCAGTTTGGTAATAGTGAAAATATTGCTAGATATGCCAATGTCAGTTTGGTAATAGTGAAAATATTGCTAGATATGCCAATGTCAGTTTGGTAATAGTGAAAATATTGCTAGATATGCCAATGTCAGTTTGGTAATAGTGAAAATATTGCTAGATATGCCAATGTCAGTTTGGTAATAGTGAAAATATTGCTAGATATGCCAATGTCAGTTTGGTAATAGTGAAAATATTGCTAGATATGCCAATGTCAGTTTGGTATTAGTGAAAATATTGCTTGATATGCCAATGTCAGTTTGGTAATAGTGAAAATATTGCTGGATATGCCAATGTCAGTTTGGTAATAGTGAAAATATTGCTAGATATGCCAATGTCAGTTTGGTAATACTGAAAATATTGCTAGATATGCCAATGTCAGTTTGGTAATAGTGAAAATATTGCTAGATATGCCAATGTCAGTTTAGTAATAGTGAAAATATTGCTACATATGCCAATGTCAGTTTGGTAATAGTGAAAATATTGCTGGATATGCCAATGTCAGTTTGGTAATAGTGAAAATATTGCTGGATATGCCAATGCCAGTTTGGTAATAGTGAAAATATTGCTAGATATGCCAATGTCAGTTTGGTAATAGTGAAAATATTGCTGGATATGCCAATGTCAGTTTGGTAATAGTGAAAATATTGCTAGATATGCCAATGTCAGTTTGGTAATAGTGAAAATATTGTGGATATGCCAATGTCAGTTTGGTTAATAGTGAAAATATTGCTAGATATGCAATGTCAGTTTGGTAATAGTGAAAATATTGCTAGATATGCCAATGTCAGTTTGGTAATAGTGAAAATATTGCTAGATATGCCAATGTCAGTTTGGTAATAGTGAAAATATTGCTAGATATGCCAATGTCAGTTTGGTAATAGTGAAAATATTGCTAGATATGCCAATGTCAGTGTGGTAATAGTGAAAATATTGCTAGATATGCCAATGTCAGTTTGGTAATAGTGAAAATATTGTAGATATGCCAATGTCAGTTTGGTAATAGTGAAAATATTGCTAGATATGCCAATGTCAGTTTGGTAATAGTGAAAATATTGCTAGATATGCCAATGTCAGTTTGGTAATAGTGAAAATATTGCTAGATATGCCAATGTCAGTTTGGTAATAGTGAAAATATTGCTAGATATGCCAATGTCAGTTTGGTAATAGTGAAAATATTGCTAGATATGCCAATGTCAGTTTGGTAATAGTGAAAATATTGCTAGATATGCCAATGTCAGTTTGGTAATAGTGAACATATTGCTGGACATGCCAATGTCAGTTTGGTAATAGTGAAAATATTGCTGGATATGCAATGTCAGTTTGGTAATAGTGAAAATATTGCTAGATATGCCAATGTCAGTTTGGTAATAGTGAAAATATTGCTAGATATGCCAATGTCAGTTTGGTAATAGTGAAAATATTGCTAGATATGCCAATATCAGTTTGGTAATAGTGAAAATATTGCTGGATATGCCAATGTCAGTTTGGTAATAGTGAAAATATTGCTAGATATGCCAATATCAGTTTGGTAATAGTGAAAATATGCTAGATATGCCAATGTCAGTTTGGTAATAGTGAAAATATTGCTAGATATGCCAATGTCAGTTTCTTAATAGTGAAGATATTGCTAGATATGCCAATGTCAGTTTGGTAATAGTGAAATATTGCTAGATATGCCAATGTCAGTTTGGTAATAGTGAAAAGATTGCTAGATATGCCAATGTCAGTTTGGTAATAGTGAAAATATTGCTACATATGCCAATGTCAGTTTGGTAATAGTGAAAATATTGCTAGATATGCCAATGTCAGTTTGGTAATAGTGAAAATATTGCTAGATATGCCAATGTCAGGTCAACAGGTGCTGCCCTTGTTCTTTATCTCTCATAATGCCTTTATCTCTCATAGTGCCTTTATCTCTTATCATGCCTTTATCTCTCATAGTGCCTTTATCTCTTATCATGCCTTTATCTCTCATAGTGCCTTTATCTCTCATAGTGCCTTTATCTCTCATAGTGCCTTTATCTCTTATCATGCCTTTATCTCTCATAGTGCCTTTATCTCTCATAGTGCCTTTATCTCTCATAGTGCCTTTGTCTCTCATAGTGCCTTTATCTCTCATAGTGCCTTTATCTCTCAAATTGCCTTTATCTCTCATAGTGCCTTTATCTCTCATAGTGCCTTTATCTCTTATCATGCCTTTATCTCTCATAGTGCCTTTATCTCTTATCATGCCTTTATCTCTCACAATGCCTTTATCTCTCACAATGCCTTTATCTCTCATAATGCCTTTATCTCTCATAACGCCTTTATCTCTCATCATGCCTTTATCTTTCATCATGCCTTTATCTCTCATCATGCCTTTATCTCTCATAGTACCTTTATCTCTCATAACGCCTTTATCTCTCATTGTGCCTTTATCTCTCATAATGCCTTTATCTCTCATAATGCCTTTATCTCTCATAATGCCTTTATCTCTCACAATGCCTTTATCTCTCATAGTACCTTTATCTCTCATAATGCCTTTATCTCTCATTGTGCCTTTATCTCTCATTATGCCTTTATCTCTCATGGTTCCTTTATCTCTCATCATGCCTTTATCTCTCATAATGCCTTTATCTCTCATTGTGCCTTTATCTCTCATCATGCCTTTATCTCTCATAGTGCCTTTATCTCTCATTGTGCCATTATCTCTCATAGTGCCTTTATCTCTCATAGTGCCTTTATCTCTCATCATGCCTTTATCTCTCATCATGCCTTTATCTCTCATAATGCCTTTATCTCTCATAGTGCCTTTATCTCTCATAGTGCCTTTATCTCTCATAATGCCTTTATCTCTCATAATGCCTTTATCTCTCATAGTGCCTTTATCTCTCATAATGCCTTTATCTCTCACAATGCCTTTATCTCTCATAATGCCTTTATCTCTCATAATTCCTTTATCTCTCACAATGCCTTTATCTCTCATAATGCCTTTATCTCTCATGGTTCCTTTATCTCTCATAATGCCTTTATCTCTTATGGTTCCTTTATCTCTCATCATGCCTTTATCTCTCATAATGCCTTTATCTCTTATGGTTCCTTTATCTCTCATCATGCCTTTATCTCTCATAGTGCCTTTATCTCTTATCATGCCTTTATCTCTCATTGTGCCTTTATCTCTCATAGTGCCTTTATCTCTTATCATGCCTTTATCTCTCATAATGCCTTTATCTCTCATATGCCTTTATCTCTCATAGTGCCTTTATCTCTTATCATGCCTTTATCTCTCATAGTGCCTTTATCTCTCATGGTTCCTTTATCTCTCATAATGCCTTTATCTCTCATAATGCCTTTATCTCTTGTGGTTCCTTTATCTCTGTCACGGTCAAAATTCAGCACAACCGAAGTGTGGTCAGTCGTCGGCCACTCCAACTGGACATAAGTCCAAACTCAAACATTCTAGGCGCCAGAAAGACGGGGCCATAGGTCGGGTCCGGCCAATTAAGCATAGGGGAGAGGCTCCACAGAGACGTTCTGTCCCGCCAGACGACTAAGCGGCTTTGACCGACGCCTCGATGTCTGCCCAGACGGACTCAGTACCTGGGCCAGCCTTATCCGGCCAATTTGTGGAACCAACGTCATTGTTAGTTTAGACATCGTGGCGCCCACCAGACTCAGCTAGCCACTTTAGAGTGACCAGTGTCCACACGGCACCAGTTAAGTAGGAAAGGGGGGGAAGGTAGTGTGTGGTGGGGGTGAAATCTAGCTAATCAATTAAATGACCAATTGACCACCACAGAGAGTAAGGCGTGTAGACGGGACTGTCGTGATGTGAATATCCAATGGAATTAGAGGGAGACAACTTCGGGGTGTCAGGGGTAAAAATACTGACCAATGTACTCGCCCGTTTTGACAGATCGGAACGAATAAGAAGAATGCGTGAGTGAGAGAACGACGAAACGAGGGGAAGAACGAAGAGAGAGGAGGAGAGAGAGGTTCTGAGTGGAGCTCTGCAGGAGAGAAGGGCAGAGAGAGAGAGAGAGATGAGGGAGGAGAGAAGGGAACCAAGTTCAGAGATTAGCATGAGATAGTCTGCAGAGGAAGGAACGAGGAGAGATGTGGAGAGAGAGAGATAGTTGCTAATTCATGAAGAAAGAAAGAAAGAAAAGAAAAAAAAGAGAAGAAAAGCAACCATGTCCATTTGATAAGAGCAGACTAGAAGAGAGAGAGAGAGAGTGCAATGCGTTAATGCAGGAAGAAAGAAAGGAGAACAGATCGATGTTGATAGTCACTGTTCTAACCTAACCGGGGTTCGACCTCATACCTGGCAGCGTCACTTCGCCAAGCAGAACCACAGACAACGCCAACAGTCTCACCTGACCAGGCGCCATCAGACCAAAACCAGTGCCAGCAGTTGTGTCGTGTTGTGAAAGTGACAGTGAAAAGAAAAAGAAAAGAAAAGAAAAGACAGTGATTCGCGAATAGTTAAGATCACCTGGCCAGGTAAAGTAGAAATCCATTTTATACCCGGGTTAGTTAATGATGTTGTAGATAAATGATTGTGAAGTTCAGGAAAGAGAGAATGTTTTATTTCATTTGATTCCATATGCATTGATGGTTCGTTCTATGAACATGTGTAGTAAAGTTATAGACTTTACTAGTGGTTTGATGTGACGAATGCATGATATATGAATGAGATCGTAAGCAAGCTGTGAGGTGTTTGGGCTGTGCGCTAGTCCTTCCTCCACTGACATTACACCGAGGTTGACAATTTATTGGCGAGCCTGCCAGGATATTCTGGCCCATTTATTATAATTGTCAACTTCTCAGAGAGGAAGCTGGGTGGATTCAAGTATTGTAATCCTAAGACAAGGGGTTGTCTTACTGTATGTTCCCAAGATAGTTAAATACTAGGCTTGGCATTGCTTCCAAGATAGTTAATACTAGGCTTGGCATTTCAGCCCCAGAGTACTCATTCGCACAGATTGCCTATAATTCGCTCTCATAGTTGGGTCAGGCGCTGGGCGTCTTATAAAAACTAACTACGTTGTCCCAAGCTAATATTATCATTCATAGGATTGTGCTAATACGTCACTCGTGTCGGTAACCACCAGTTTGGCTGTCGTTGTTATAAAATCTTGTTCAAAAAAAAAAAAAAAAAAAAAAAGAGATACAATGGCGGAAGAAAAGAACACCCCTATTGAACAACTCGTGAGCGTCGCTCGTGATTTAGGCTATTCGGGAGAAGAGTTGCGTGCATTCGTTGAAAACCAACAAAAGATGGAAAGAGATGAACGAGCGGAAAGACGACGTGTCGCTGTAGAAATAGCAGAGCAGAAAGGATTAAAGCTAGCGAAACGCAGGAAACAGAAAGAATGAAGCAGAAACAGAAAGAATAAGGGAAGCGCAGGAAACAGAAAGAATGAAGCAGGAAACAGAAAGGATTAAAGCTAGGAAACGCAGGAAACAGAAAGACTAAAGGTTCAATTGGAGCTAGAGAAAGTGAGAATACAAAGGGAGACCACCGATGATGGTAGTTCACTTTCCAGTGAACTCTGTGCGCAGCTATGCTCCCCGACCAAGTTGCCAAAATTCTCTGAAGGAACCGATTCGATTGATGCATACATCAGTCGTTTCGAAACGTTTGCGACCAGTCAGGGTTGGCCTTCAGAAGAGTGGGCAGTCATTTTGTCGGCGTTACTGACGGGTAAGGCATTGCAGATTTTCACTGCATTGCCAGCAGACACCCAATCTGATTTTGGTGCTGTGAAGGAATCATTGATGAAGGGATTTGACCTCACAGAGGAAGGGTTCAGGAAGAAATTTCGTTCAGCTAAATTACAAGCAGGTGAGACGTACAATCAGTTTGGTGCACGTTTAGATCACTATTTTGATAAATGGTTAGAGTTGAGTGGTACGAAGAAGGAGTTCGCTGAGTTGAAAGAGCTAGTTATGAAAGAACAGATTTTGTCAGGTTGCGGCCTGAGTTAACCATACATTTGAAAGAAAGACAGCCAGAGACAGCAGGAGAGTTGTTGAATTCGCAGAGGTGTATAGAGAGGCACGTTTGGGCACTAAGGTGCAGGAGAAACAGGTGCTAGGCACAGGTGAGAAGAGTGCAAGGAGACTAGGAGAGTTTCTGCAAAGCCTGCAAACCAGTGGTGGGGCAGAAGAAGGGCAAAGGGACATTAGGTGTTTCATTTGTCACAAGAAGGGACATGTGGCGAGGGATTGTCGCATGAGGTTCCAGAAGGCAGCAGCCTTGCAAGAGGTGGAAAGGGTCGTCAAGGGAAACGACCTGCAGTGGAACCAAAAGGGATTCAGTCTGAAGAGGGTGGAGTGCAGCCTATGGCTAGCACTGGACAGCAGTCAGTGTCAGGGATGGAGGGCACTAGCTGAGTGGTTCGTTACCAGTGGAAGAAGGGTGGATTGGCCAGCAGAGGTGAAAGTGTTACGAGACACTGGTGTTCATGCGGGTAGTACGAACAACGCTGGTCGATAAAGGGATTTGACAGGGCAAATCCAGACCTGTACTCTAATCGATGGCACTGTGAGGGAGTTTCCAGTTGCTAAGATAGAAGTACGTACCCCTTACTTCTCAGGCGAGTTGTCTGCGTTGGTGAGGAGAAACCCCTTCATGATTTGATCATTGGAAATATTCCAGGTGCAAGGGATCCAGGGATCCTGAGTTGTTGACTGCTACAGGGGCAGCAGTTCAAACACGGAGCAAGAAGGAGGAAAAGGTTGTTAAACCGTTAGTCGTTCCAGGAAGGAAGTCGGGCATAGACGTGTCGCCTGATGAGTTTAGGGCGGCACAGGAACAAGACCCTTCGCTCGTGAAGTCTTGGGAGTTGGCAAGAGGTGGAGAGAAACAGGAGGTTAGAGGAGGTGAGACAGAATTTCTTGTGAAAGGCGGGCTGTTGTACCGAGTGTTCACCAAGGGAAGACAGGTAAGGTGACCACTCAGTTAGAGGTACCAGCATGTTATCGTGACACTGTCATGTCAGTGGTCACGAGTCGCTCATGGCGAGTCATCTCGGCACCAGCAAAACAGCGAACCGAGTCTTGATGACTTTCATTGCCAGAGCAATGGCAGACATAAAGCGGTTCTGCATGTCATGTGATGTGTGTCAAAGGTCAGCCACAAGAGGGGTGAAGAGGAAGGCGCCTCTTAAACATCCCCTTTAATTGACACACCATTCAGGAGAGTGGCCGCCGAATGATTGGCCCAATCGCGCCCTGTTCCAAAGGTGGGCGCAGGTATGAGACACGTAAGGTTGCAAGGGAAAGTTTGCAGGAGGCTAGGGTCGTTCAGAAGAAGCAATATGACAGGAAGGTGAGGAAGCAATCCCTCAAGGCGGGAGATCAAGTCCTGGTACTGCTTCCCACGGGTCACAACAAGCTGCTGAGGCATTGGAAAGGACCATTCACCATCACTGAAAAGGTCGGTCGGATTACCGAATTGATGTGAATGGGAAACCAAAACTTTTCCATGCAAATTTCCTCCGCAAATATATTCAGCGTGAGACTCAGCACATAGGCGCAGCAGCAATCATTCATGAGGTAAAGGAGACCCAGCAGAAGAAGGGAGATTTTTGTTGCCTAAGTTTCCAGAAGAGTCATACAGGGATGTGTCACTGTATGAAGGGCTAGACAGTAGGAGTTCCTAGGTTTTGTTGTCGGAGGCGACACAAAGCAGCCGGAAAGAGGGAAGGTGGAGAAGATGATGAATTCAGAGAGACCAAAGACCAAAACAGAAGTCAGGAGTCTGCTAGGTTTTATTGGGTTCTATAGGGAGTTTGTCCCAAACTTTGCTGCAATCACGAGTCCTCTCAGTGATTTGGTCAAGCAGGGAAACCGGCAGTGGTCGAGTGGTCAGACGCTGCAGAGCAAGCACTGCAGACGGTGTTGGAAAGACTAGGTTCCCGTCCCATCTTGAAAGCTACCAGATATGTCCAAACCATTTTTGTTGCGGACAGATGCATCAGGCGGTGGGATAGGTGCAGTATTGTTGCAGGAGCATGAAGGGGTCGAGTTTCCTGTGAGATATGCTAGCAGGAAGTTGACAAGTGTGAAGAAGGGTACGCAACGGTGGAGAAGGAGTGTTTAGCGGTCGTGTGGGCCGTGCAGAAATTCCACAAATACTTGTATGGGAAAGAGTTCGTGATCGAGACAGATCATCAACCACTCAAATTCCTGCAGGAGGCACAGTTGAAAAACAGCAGAGTTCTGCGTTGGGCAATGGCATTGCAGCCCTACAGGTACCGAGTGCAGTACATTCCCGTCGACAGAATGTCGGAGCTGACTATTTAAGCCGTGTAGTCTAGCAAGCTGCAACTCAGAGGAAGTCAGTCATATCCGGGGTGCTTTGTTTGATAATATGTGTTGATGACAGTTATGTTGATGGATATGGGTTCATTCCCGTTGGCTATGGTTCATATTTTTTTTTGTGTGAGACTTGTTCATATTTTCTTTGTGAGACTTGTTCATGTGGATGTAGTTTATGCTTGGAGCATACAGTCGCTTGTGTAGTGATGCATTATTTGCAATAAGTGAGGATGGAGATTCCTCAGTGAAGTGTCATGGATCGCGATCATATTATATTGTGCTTTTCATAAGAATTGTGAAAAGGAGAGATGCAAATCCGCAGGTAGGGGATTGCATAGGTGCGCACAGAGGTCGTTATAAAATGAGTTTGAAATAACGCAAGAGCGCACGTCAATGATAACTCATTGGAGTGGTATTCACTAATGATATATTTATAACTTATAAACCGTTGTTGTAAAGTATGTTTTTTTAAACTTTGCGCGTGTAGCTGTGTGTCAGCAAATTCGGTTGTTGTCTTTTTTTGTACCGTTGTTTTGAGACAATGCGGTGCATAGTCTTTTGCAAGGGGGAAATTGTCACGGTCAAAATTCAGCACAACCGAAGTGTGGTCAGTCGACGGCCACTCCAACTGGACATAAGTCCAAACTCAAACATTCTAGGCGCCGAAAGACGGGCCATAGGTCGGGTCCGGCCAATTAAGCATAGGGGAGAGGCTCCACAGAGACGTTCTGTCCCGCCAGACGACTAAGCGGCTTGACCGACGCCTCGATGTCTGCCCAGACGGACCTCAGTACCTGGGCCAGCCTTATCCGCCATTTGTGGAACCAACGTCATTGTTAGTTTAGACATCGTGGCGCCCACCCAGACTCAGCTAGCCACTTTAGAGTGACCAGTGTCCACACGGCACCATTAAGTAGGAAAGGGGGGAAGGTAGTGTGTGGTGGGGATGAAATCTAGCTAATCAATTAAATGACCAATTGACCACCACAGAGAGTAAGGCGTGTAGACGGGACTGTCGTGATGTGAATATCCAATGGAATTAGAGGGAGACAACTTCGGGGTGTCAGGGGTAAAAATACTGACCAATGGTACTCGCCCGTTTTGGACAGATCGGAACGAATAAGAAGAATGCGTGAGTGAGAGAACGACGAAACGAGGGAAGAACGAAGAGAGAGGAGGAGAGAGAGGTTCTGAGTGGAGCTCTGCAGGAGAGAAGGGCAGAGAGAGAGAAAGAGAGAGGTGAGGAGGAGGAAGGGAACAAGTTCAGAGATTAGCATGAGATAGTCTGCAGAGGAAGGACTGAGGAGAGATGTGGAGAGAGAGAGATAGTTGCTAATTCATGAAGAAGAAAAGAAAGAAAAGAAAAAAAAAGAGAAGAAAAGCAACCATGTCCATTTGATAAGAGCAGACTAGAAGAGAGAGAGAGAGAGTGCAATGCGTTAATGCAGGAAGAAAGAAAGGAGAACAGATCGATGTTGATAGTCACTGTTCTAACCTAACCGGGGGTTCGACCTCAAACCTGCAGCGTCACTTCGCCAAGCAGAACCACAGACCAACGCCAACAGTCTCACCTGACCAGCGCCATCAGACCAAAACCAGTGCCAGCAGTTGTGTCGTGTTGTGAAAGTGACAGTGAAAAGAAAAAGAAAAGAAAAGAAAGACAGTGATTCGCGAATAGTTTAAGATCACCTGGCCTGTTAAAGTAGAAATCCATTTATACCCGGGTTAGTTAATGATGTTGTAGAATAAATGATTGTGAAGTTCAGGAAAGAAGAGAGAAGTTTTATTTCATTTGATTCCATATGCATTGATGTTCGTTCTATGAACATGTGTAGTAAAGTTATAGACTTTACTAGTGGTTTGATGTGACGAATGCATGATATATGAATGAGATCGTAAGCAAGCGTGAGTGTGTTTGGGCTGTGCGCTAGTCCTTCCCCCACTGACATTACACGAGGTGACAATTCTCATACCCCTTTTACTCTCACATCCTTTATCTCTCATAGTCCCTTTTATCTCCAAAATTTTGCCTTTTTTTTATCCCTATAACGCCTTTACCCTCATAACGCCTTTTATCTCTCAAGTGCCTTTATCTTATCATGCCTTTTCTCCATAATGCCTTTTCTCTAAGCTTTATCTCCTCATCCTTTTATCTCTCTTAAAGCCATTCTCAAAATGCCTTTTTTTCCATAATGCCTTTATCTTCAAATCCTTTATCTCATCGTCTTTGCGGTCTTTTGGGGGGGAAGAGCCCAAATGAAAAAAAAGACTGTCGTTGGTGGTGGGGGGGGGGGGGGGGGGGGGGGCGGGGGGGGGGGAAACGCTTCTGCTTCTCGACAATCGACTCAACTCCCCCTTTTTTCACTCAGTGTCGGGACCCCCGTACCAGCCCTTTTTCCTTTGACTTCCCCCCACCCCCCCCCCATCCCCCCCCCCTTTCCCCCCGTCTTTTTCCATCCTGATCCATGCTCCCCCCCCCCCCCCTCCCGCCCTCCCTCTCCCCACGGGTTGGAACGAACTGACACATGGAGGGCCACAAGGGAGGGGCTGGGGAAGTGCAAAAAGGGGACCTGTACAGGGGCACGGTAAAAAAGAACACTCTCCCACTTCGTTCACTGTCAGCAGAGGAAGAGAGAGGAGAGAGGAGAGAGAGAAGAGAGAGAGAGAGAGAGAGAGAGAGAGAAAGAGAGAAAAAGGACGTGAACACGTGGTACAGAGAGAACGACAGGAGACGGGGAAAAGACCAAAACAGACAAACTGATGAAAAGATCGTTGGCTAGTTGTTGATTGATATTTTTTACAAAAAACTGTTGATGACTTTTAACTCTGTAAATACTTTTTTTCTAAATGGGACGAGGGGCGAGTGGGGGAGGGGGGGGTTATTGATTATGTTCGGTTATTATAACCACGGAATATTATCTTTGGGGTTCGAAAAGAAAAAGGGGAAAATCTACTAGGGTTTGGGATCTAAACGTAAAGCGGGAAGAGAGAGAGAGAGAGAGAGGAGAGAGAGAAGAGTAGAAGAGAGAGAGAGAGAGAAAAAGAGAAACAACAGACAGACAGACAGACAGACAAAGAGAAGGGAGAACAGACAGACAGACGACAGACAGAGAGGGAAAAACAGACAGACAGACAGACAGACAGAGATGGGGTGAGTCAAGCCAGGGAACAGGCGAATGGCCAGTTTTTAAAGAACACACACACACACACACACACACACACACACCACACACACACAAATATACTACCATCTTAAACAAGTAACCCCCACCATAAACGGAGGGGGGGAAAAGTGACAGCCATCCGGCCGCGGCACTACTGCACTACGAGACGTGCGAGAAACAGGACAAGCCTGCCGGAGAAAGGGAAAGGGGACAGCCAGTCTTGGCCGTCAACACCTTTGGCCCTGACGACTGGCGTAGAGGTCTCAGAGAGCTGATGACACCCCCCCCCCCCTCCCCTCCACTCACTCCGTATCCCGGGCACACGATCCAACTGAAACGTGAGAGGGAGGGGT